>AJWJ01000602.1:0-13104 GCA_000277445.1 Polysphondylium violaceum | reverse complement strand
TAGAAAATTGGTTTTTGAATGCTCAACTATAAAAGATAAATTTAATGTAAATAAACTTCAGTTGGTGTGCGCACCCTTCTCACCCTATACCTTTATTTGTTATCTTTATTTTGTCTATTCGCTAATAATACAATGATTAATATCATTGTTTATTAAATGATCTTCACCATAGGATTATATTAACACCGATAAAAGAATAAAAATCTTAAAACCTCCCCATTCGGGAATCGAACCCGAGGTACCAGTGTGAAAGACTAGAGTGTTACCGACTACACCAATGAGGAATCTTATGATATTTATCAATATCTTTTTGTATTTATTTAGAAATAACTTCCAGGATCTAAAAATTGTTTGCTATAAATTTAATTGAAAATAAAAAAAAATAAAAATTTTTTGGCCTAAAAACTTCCCATTTTTTCTGGAACAATAAAAATAAATTAAAATTAAATTACTTCACCAAAAAAATATGCAAACTTTGTCACACCACTATAAAAATGAAAAGAAGTATATTCCTACTATTAATAATACTGACCCTTATTCAATTGAATAATAAATACGATATCGAAGATAATGGATCCTATGACGATACAAACAAGGCATACAGATTACTGCAATACAATAGAGGTACGGTGGGCTATGGGCCAGAGATATCGAGCTTCAATTCCATCTTGGTGCAGTACAATAATAATAGATTAAAAGAGACAGATAGACTTTTGTACAAAAACAAGGCCGTCGCCATCAACCAAAACGATGTCAATCTTAATTTGATAGCATACTTTATCAATTGTCTGTGCAGTGCGATTATCATTGTGTCGCACCAAGGGGTGTTTCGCAACCAAATGGTCGTCCAGCTGAATAACCAACTCAGGGAAATGTATTTAGGTAATGTCACCATCCACATCCCCATCTACTACATGAAATACAACGATTACATGAAAATGACAAGAGATGTTATCATTGATGCCAACACGGAATACCGATTGATTGTCAGCGCTGGGTTACCCAATATCATTGCCGAACCCATGGTTATCAACTTTCAGGCTATGCTCAAGGGCTATGAACACCTAACACCCACTCCCAAGACCATTCTCATCACCACCAGCTATGATAGCTTTGGTTTGGTTCCAAGTCTATCGGGATCCAACAACAATGGCAATCTCTTTGCAATGTTTGAAATGATTAGAATACTATCACATCTCTATCGCGATCCAAACACCCGAGGAAAATATGATATTATGTTTGCATTGACAAGTGCAAGTTTTTTAAATGAATACGGACTCAAGAAATGGATAGATCAACAACAATCCGATCTCCTAGACTCTATTGAACATGTATTATGTTTTGAAGATCTTGGTATTACTTTTCAAAATCCAGTTTATATGCATTCATCTAAATTGTTTGCAAATAAAACAGCAAACAACAACAATAACAACAATGAACAAATTATTCAACTATATAAAGATAATTTCAACCAATTCAATATCCCTCTGGAGATGATAGATAACAATATTGACAATACAACATCGATTCATTGGAAACATCAATTTTTTATTCAAAAGAATATCAATAGTTTTACACTATCGCAAAAACTGTATAGTCAATCAAAAGAAATGCACACATATCAAAACCCTGTTGATATCGATGCATTGACAGTCAATATTAAATCAATAGCCTCCAGTCTTTTATCCATTATTTACAAGAGTAGTAAAATTGGAAAATATTCAGATGTTTTGGAACAGATATTGGATATCAATAAACAAAATCTAGAGAATTGGATATCTAGCATTGAAAACACAAACACCATGGTGCCCTATCTTCAAGAACTACCAACCTTTACCAGCAACAACAAAGAATTGGTTGATAAATCCAAAGAATTTCTCAATAGTATTGAAGAGTATTTTAAATCCTATTTGGACGATTTCCAAAAACAATTACTTCCTCTGCCATCAAATTCCTCTTATGCAAAACTAAATATACACTTTTATAATCCAGTCACACAATCAATCACATTTATCAAGGTCAAAGGGCTGGGATTTGAACTAAGTCTTTTATTGGCAACAATAGTATATCTGATTGTTTTATTTTTTAGTTTAAAACAAATATTCAATCCTCATTTGGATCTTGTAGAGTACATTAAAACTTGTGTAAATAAAGGAAAAGAGTATATCAAGTTATAATTTACCAACATCTTTTAAAATCATCAACTTCATTTCTGTGTACTCTTCAATGGTGTTACGGATGCCTTCACGGCCAAATCCAGAGTCTTTGATGCCGCCATATGGTTGTGAGTCAACTCTGACAGAGGGGATGTCGTTGATGACAAGACCGCCGACTTCAATGTTGTCAAATGCATAGTAGGCCTTGTGGATGTTGTCGGTGAAGAGACCTGCTTGGAGGCCAAATTGACTCTTGTTGACTCTTTCAACAACCTCTTTAAAGTCGGTAAAACGTTCAATATAGAAGGCTGGACCAAAGATTTCGTTGCATGCAAAGTGTGAGTCTTTGGGTGGATCTTCAAGGATGGTGAGATCGTAAAATGGACCGTTTCTCTTTCCTCCGACCAAAAGCTTGGCGCCTTGCTTGACGGCGTCGTTGATGGTTTTGTCGACACGAATGGCATCATTTTCAGAGATCATGGGACCGACAAAGGTGTTGATGTCCATTGGGTCGCCCTGTCTCTTGTTGAGTGGGCCAGCACCGGCAACCAAGAGGGCTTTGAGCTCGTCATAATGCGAGTCGTGGATATAAACTCTTTGCACAGAGATGCAGCTTTGGCCTTGTGCATAAAAGCCACCAAACAAAATACGATTGGCAATGTGTTGGAGCTTGGATTTGGAGATGTCATTGTCGACAATGCAGGCAGCGTCTCCTCCCAACTCTAATACGACTTTCTTTTTTCCAGCCTCGTTCTTGATCTTCCATCCAACGCCTGGGCTTCCAGTAAAAGAGACCAATTTGAATCTATCATCTTTGCTAAGAATGCTGGCGTCTTCGAGGGTGGTGGGAAAAATACTGAATGCGCCTTCGGGCAAGTCGGCCTCGGCCAACAACTCGCCCAACATCAAGGCACTGATGGGTGTACGGTCAGAGGGCTTCAACACAAATGGACAACCGGCGGCAATGGCTGGTGCAATCTTGTGGGCACAGAGATTAAGAGGAAAGTTGAATGGGGCAATCATTGAGATGGGTCCCAATGGAAAACGCTTGGTCATACCAGTGAAACCAAGATTACGATGTGAGATCTCCAATGGCATAACTTCACCATACTGTCTGATGGCCTCTTCGGCGGCAATGGTAAATGTATCGATGGCTCTGCCAACCTCTGCATTTGCATCAACCAATGGTTTGCCAACCTCTACAACAATAGCTCTTGCAAAATCATCACTCTTCTTTTTAATCTTGTCTGCAATATCCAATAAAACTTGTTTCTTGTGTGCTGGTGTAAGATTCTTCATTTGTAAAGTTGCTTTTTGATTCCCGATAATAGATTCCTCAATCAAACTTTTATTTGCCATTGGTATGGTGCTTGCTACCTAGTATAACAAAATTAGAATATATATCTTGTATATCTTTTATCTTAGATATATGCACACATATATCTCTCTGATCAGTAATAATACTGTTGTTTCAAACACTTACCTCACCAGTGTATTTATCAATGACATTTAAAGTTGAACCTGTGTTTGTTACTGGTTTGCTACCAACATAGATTGGATAGCTTTGTTTAACATACTGCGCGGTTCTTGTGAATAGTTGTTTAGACATTTGTGAGATATATAATAGAAAAAAAAAATTAAAAAACATTTTTGTGTATTTTTGGTATTTGTGAAGTTTCATTTTTTAATTTTTTTAATTTTTTTGTGGAGTGGGAAAATCAAAAAAAAATCATTCTAAAAAACTAAAAAAAAAAAACAGATATTTTCAAAACATTATGTTTTTATATATATATCTTTATTTTTATATATAGATATATAGATATAAGTATACATTAAACACAATAACAAAATGTATGAAAATTAAAGAGAATAAAAATAGATATTTTTTTGGAAGAATAAAACTTGGTATCAACTTTTTACAAGCACAAAACCAAATCTATGCGTAGATTGGTTGTGTGATTTTGTGGAGGGTTGTTTTTCTGAAAAATTCTTCCCCGAATGTGAGGTAGAAAGGAGATTTTTTTTGAGGAGCCTGAAAAAGCCCTCCTCTTAAAAATGAAATGTGGAGAGGGTTTTTTTTTTCAAAAAAATTTCTTAAAGCAGCATGAGATCTCATTTTCAATCAAACTTTTTTTTTTCAAAAAAAGAAAAAAACAAATAAATCATGTTCAACAAAACAAATAATAGTGATTTGAAATGTATTATACTTGTTACCTTTTTGGTAATTCAAATATTAAATAATGTCGGTGGTGTTGATGCTGCCAATTACACTTTTCTGGGTACTATAGATGCAGATTTTAATGAAGCAGGTAAATATTACAACACAATTACACCAAATTAGTTTTGTTTTCACTAACATTAGAATTTAAAAACAAAGGTAATTGGGATCTAAATCAAATTCCATCTTTTTTCGATAGTGTATTTTTTATCAACCAAGACGCTTATATTTATTTCGAAGATGTTATGGTCACAAATGTAACAATAACAAATTGTTTCCTTTCCAACTATGTTTATCTCTCAGCTTCAAATCATATTAGTATTGAAGATATTCACTCTTGGTTTCTGATGCATGATGATGCAATTACTGTGGCTAAAACGATTGAAAATAAAGGATATATTTCAATGTCTGGTGCCTTTATTATGTATAGTAAAATAAGAAATCACAAGTTTATTAGAGCCGGTATAGAAAAGAAAAATACCACCATATACTTTACAGAAACTGAATTTACCCTCGAAGAAGGTTCTGTTTTAATTTCATTTAATGGCTCAACAATTTACCTAAGCAACTCAAAAACCACAGCCAATGTAAGTAGACTTTTGGAATGTTGTAAAAACCTGCTTAAATTAATCTAACAAGTAATATTAACATAAATTAAAATTTAGAATGGTTTAATTCAGGCCCTTGATTACAGTACCTTTTTAGTACAACAAGGTACCTTTGATGCCTATGGTGAATCTACTTTTCATATTGAAACATCAAGATTGTATTTAAATGATTCTCAAATCTATTTATATGTAAGATAAATAACATTGTGTATTTAAATATCACATATTAACCAATACCAATACCCTATAGGACAACTCTGTTATTTTTAATACTGATACTGCAACTACATTTTTAATTGGTCAATTAAAAACTTACAATACAAGTAGTATTGTCCTCCAAGATAAATCCAAACTTTTGATTCAAGGAGATTTGGAGTTAAATGATTACTCTTTTATTACATCCTTAAACTCTACAGTCATTTTATCTGGAAATCTTTCAAATAGATTTAGCTCCAATGTTGCTATCTCTGACCATTCAGAGTTTTATGTTTTTGGGTATGCTCATTTTGAACCACAATCCACTTTTAATTCAACTTTTAGTAGTGTTTTAATTACTGGTGCATTGAATATGAATGGAAATTATTATGACCACTATAGCTCAATCTTCGTCGATGGCATATTTGATTTTAACAAGTATGGTCATTTTGATAATAGTGAGATTATTGTGGATGGAAAGATGAATGTCATTGGACATTTGGAAGGAAATAATACTTTTATAGGTGTTCTTGGTAATTTGGTGGCTCAAAAGGATTCTATTATTGATTGCACAGGCTGTGTAATTGTAGTAATGAATGGTAATTTCTATGTATCCTCTGCTGCCCAATTAAAGTTAATCAATTCTTCTTTTGTAAATTCAAATGGAAGCTATATTGCAATGGGTGATACCTTTATTCAAGAAGGCTCAACATTTGTCAATAAGGCCTCAATGACATTAGACTCTAATGTTTTCCAGACAGATAATACTACTTTAAGTGATAAAGTATTTATCGATAATCATGGCGACCTCACAATGAATGGTGCCAATAAACAAAGCATTAATGTACCAATTGTTAACAATGGTACAATCAAAACATCAAATAATGAAATATTTATGTACAAATATACTCAAACAAACGGTAGCTTCATATTGAACGGAGGCTCTGTTAGCTCCAGCGATCCAATCGATATTATTGGTGGAAACATGAATGGAAATGGAACTATAAATGGAGGAATTTCCAACAAAGGATCTGTTGGAAGTAATCAAGTTAATCAATTTTCAATCAATGGTGTTTATAGCCAAGGCTCTAATGGATCATTGACTATGACAATCAATTCATTAGACTCTTTCTCTCAACTAAATATCTCTAGTGAAGCAAATCTTGGTGGTACTTTAATTATTAGAATTAATCAAGACTTACTCAACCAAGCAACAGACCAAAATGAAAACACCACTATTAATATATTAAATTTTGAAAAACAATCTGGTTCATTTTCAAATATACAATTCAAATACTTTAATCCAACAACTCAACAAGATGTTCCAGAGCCAACAACAAAGAATGAATGCCAAGAAATTAAATCTGGATCCAGCTCAAGATCATTCTCCGTTTTGATATCAAATAATTGTAATGATGTCATTGTTGGTGGAGGATCTAAAAAGTTGGCCAAGGGAGCTATAGCAGGTATTGTTGTTAGTTGTGTGGTTGCTGCTGCCCTTGTTGGTGTAATTTTACATTATAGAGAAAGACTCTCGAGATTTTTATTTTTAAAGAAACAAAACGTATCAAATAGAATGAGATCACTATCGGGAAGAGCTCAAAAAAATTAAATAAATATTATTTTCACTGTCAAGTATTATTATAGTTTTAAATACAAATACTTTATTTTCTATTTTTATTTGAGACTAACAGTTGCTATGTCGTATAACAAATTTCAATCATCTTAACACCGAGTAAATGGTTGTGGAGACTTGAAAAAGAAGCTTCATATGTGAGATAAAAACTTTCTAATATGTTTAACCCTATTATAAAACTCGTTCTAATAGATTTACTTTTTTTTTTACCTTGAAAACTGGCATGCTACAAGATTTTAACGAGGTTTTTTTTTTGATCCTCTGAAAAATTTTCATCGAAAGCCCAAAAATTTTGCTAAAGTGTGGAGATGAAAAAATTGACTGAAAATCAAATGAAGAGACTAGTTTTATTTTTAAATAAATTTTAAAAACAAATAATATGCTCAACATCAGTAATAATTATTATATTAACTTTATTCTGTTCTTCTTTTTTCTAATTATTCTATTAAATAATTATGTTGATGCTATTGATTACCAATTCGTTGGTACTATAGATAATGATTATCATAATGCAGGTAAATATAATACAAAACTACCCACTTAATCTTTTAACAGACATTCCTGATTTTAAAATTTTAAATAAAAAAGATAATTGGAACCCAAATCAAATACCATCTTTTTCAGATAGTGTGTTTTTCACCAGTGGAATAAGTCCGAACATTTCTCACGAAGATGTTTTTGTAACTAATGTTACAATAGACGAATGCACCCTTTCCAACTATGTTAATCTTACTGCTTCAAACCATATTTTAATTAATAGCATGTATTCTAGGTTGGATATGTATGAAAACTCCATTACTATGGCAAATAGTCTTGGAAATAAAGGGTACATTACAATGATAAATGCCACTATTATGAGTACAAAAATAAGAAATGATGGGTCCATTTCACCTATCATTAAACCATTATATTCCTATGCAAATTTCATAGAAAATGAATTTACTTTTGGACCGGCTTCACTTTTTAATTTGCCTATTAGATCTACCATTAATCTTATTAACTCTAATTGTACAACATCTGTAAGTCAACAGTACAAAAAACTTATGTGTAAATAAAATTAGTATAACCAAATTAAAGGGAGAAAGCTACTAATAAGATAAAAATTTAGGGTCGTGCTAAAATTACTGTCTTAGATAACAGTACCTTGTTAGTACAAAAAACTACATTTATGTCATATGATGAAACCTATTTCTTCAACCAAAGAGGAAATATAAATTTAAACGAATCAAATATTTTTCTATATGTATGTAAATATTTAATTAAATTATATCCAATATTAATAAACCAAAACCCTATAGGATAAGTCCACTATTTATAATGAAGGATCTACTATAATGATAAATAGTGAAGTGAAAACTTTTAATACAACTATTATTTTAATTGAACAAAAATCACAACTTTTAATTCAAAGAAATTTAGAATTAAGTGATAATTCTTCTATTAGATCAATTAATTCTACAATCATTGTTTCTGGAAATCTATCATTTAGATTAAGCTCCAATATTACCATATTTAGACGCTCAGAGTTTTATATTTTAGGCCAAGTTCATTTCGAACCGTTATCTTTGTTTAGTTCAAGTGTGAGTAAAATTTTCATAACTGGTACACTACAAACCAATGGGATTTTTGATGATTTGTTGGGTTCAATCTTTGTCAATGGCACCTTTGACTTTAACAACTCGGGTCATTTTGAAAATAGTCAAATCACTGTAAATGGAAAAATGAATGTGTTTGGCTTTTTTGATGGAAAAGATTCTTTTATTAATGTAATTGGTAACTTGATAGCTCACAATGACTCTACTATTTATTGTAGAAACTGTGAAATTGTAGTTTTGAATGGTATTTTTTATGTATCACAATTAGGTCAATTTATAATAAGTAGAACCTCTTTTGTAAACTCAAAGGGAATCTATATTGCAATGGGTGATACCTTTGTTCAAGAAGGCTCAACATTTGTCAATAAGGCCTCAATGACATTAAACTCAAATGTTTTCCTCACAGATAACACTACTTTAAGTGATAAAGTATCTATCAATAATCATGGTGAGCTTTCAATGAATGGTGCCAATAAACAAAGCATTAATGTACCAATTGTTAACAATGGTACAATCATAATATCAAATAATGAAATATTTATGTACAAATATAATCAAACCAAAGGTAGTTTCATATTAAATGGTAGCTCAATTATTTCTCATAGTCCAATCGATATTTTTGGTGGAAACATGAATGGAAATGGAACTATAAATGGAGGAATATTCAACAATGGGTCCATTGGAAGTAATCAAGTTAATCAATTTTCTATCCATGGTGTTTATAACCAAGGTTCTAATGGAATATTGACTATGACAATCAATTCATTAGACTCTTTCTCTCAATTAAATATCTCTAGTGAAGCAAATCTTGGTGGTACTTTAATTATTAGAATTAATCAAGACTTACTCAACCAAGCAACAGACAATAATGAAGATATCAATTTTAATATATTAAATTTTGAAAAACAATCTGGTTCATTTTCAAATATACAATTCAAATACTTTAATCCAACAACCCAACAAGATGTTCCAGAGCCTGCAACTAAGAACGAATGTAGAGAAATTAAATCTAGATCAAGCTCAAGATCAGTCTATGTTTTAATATCAAATAATTGTAATGATGATAAAAAGTTGGCCAAGGGTGCCATAGCAGGTATTGTTATCGGTTGTGCCGTTGCTGTTGCCCTTGTTGGTGTAATTTTTCATTTCAGAGAAAAAATATTTAGATTTTCAAAAAAAGAAAAAGTATCAAATAAAATGAAATCTCTTGAAAATTAAATAATTATTATATTAATTTAATTACCATTATGTTGTTATTATTATTATTATTGTTATAAATATAAATATTACATTTTCTAATTTATTTATTAATTTAAATTTAGAAAAAGGGTTTGATCGGTTTTGACTATATAAATCGCATTTCTATTTGTTGCAATAGAAAAAAAGTGTTTTTTAAAAATTTTACAAATCTAGATAAAAAGAAGAACCAAACCTTGGATTGATTGATTGATTTATCACTTTTTTTTTTTTTTCTTTAAATTATTACTATTATTACTTATGAAAGATTAGAAGCAAAAATAACTTCTTCTTCTAAATGATCCAAAACTTTTAATAATTTATCAAAAGTTTCCCTTTCTTTATCACTTGCACCTCTTTCATTCAACTCTTCAGCCATTTCAGTACGTTGTTTAATTAAATGTCTATATAAACAGGCCAACTCTTTTTCTAAAATGATTGGAGACAATAATTCACCAGGGGGACATTCAGAGGGAACCTGTGAAAGATTATTTATAAATGTTTTCATATTCTCCATGTTGTCCAAAACAAACTTGTTCATATCTTTCATAAAGTCTTCTTTGTACTCGCCAAACTCTACTTGATTTGCAAGATTTTGAAGAGTTTTGGCAATGAGAATAAGGGAACGGGTGGTTTTTATACCTGGATGATCTGGCATGAGATCAAATAATTTGGGTGCCAAAATGGCTGGACAAAAGAATCTAAGGAAAATGAAGCCACTGACTGCTGTATAACGAGTGATTTCATCTTGTGGGTATCTTTGGAGCACTTTGGATTGAATAAGTCTAAACACCTCTCTAAGTGGACCTGGGCAATTATTGATTGAACCAAGAATGGCAGCTGTTACCTTTTTGACCCAGGATAATAAATTTTTACAATTCTTTTTAATGTCTTCTCCTTTTTCCAATTTGGTTGGATCAATCTCACAAGATTTTTTGGAAGAGTAAATCTTTTTAATCAATGGACCAATGGTTTGAGAGAGATAGGGAATACCCACCAATTTCATATAGAGATCAACACTTTTGGTTGCCAATGAATTACCACGGAAAATAATGTCGGGATTATCGGTTGAATCAATTTCGTGATCAGTCAAAGCTTTCAAGAGAAAGATACACTTGTTTGTCTTTTCAAAGACTCTAATCAAATTGGATGACACTGCCTCTCTTTGTTTGGTAACACGACCCATCATGTGAATGGTGTAGAGATTATCGTCTTGTAATAGATCCAACAATGGCATATAGGATTGAAGTGGTAAAACAACTTCCTCTGTATATTTAAGTTTAAGACGAATGTCACCAAATCTATTGTCTGCAGTTTGTTTTGGATAGAGACAAAGCCAGTGATCATTTGGCTTCTCGTGTTCGAGGTGTGAGGCTAAAACAATACCTTGACCTATATAGTATTGCTCATAGCCCTCCTTTTCAATGGTTGTGGTTGTTGAATTGCTAATGATTGAAATGGAAGAGGTGGACGATGATGTCAATGAAATATCGTTGTTGTTATTGTTGACAGATAGTGTTGTTGGGGAAGGTTGTTGTGCTGGTGGAGGCGATGATGGTGGTGTCATTAAATTGATTGGTTTGTTGGTCGAGGCATTGGACGATGATCTTGATTTAGAGTCTGGTGATTTTGGTTGTTCCAAAGCTGATGATGCAGTACTTGATTTTGAATCTTTTTTAAATGATGAATGATTTGTATTGGCGGCGGCAGTTTGGTCATCAAATACTTTGGGTTCATATCTCCAAAGTGAAAATGTGATACAATCAATTGAATCTCTCAACTCTCTAGAGACACCGTTTGCGAGGGCCTCTTGCCAGGGAATACCTTCTTCATCGATAATAATATCACCCTTTTTAGATCTCACTGACCAATTGATAAATGGAGTTGAATTGTTTGGACCAAAGTTTTCAGTTGAATTGGAAGAGGAAACGGCTGCAGAACCGGGGGTTGGGAGGGTTGAGAGTGAGTGTGAAAGATTTCTGCCAAATAGAATCTTCCACTCTATGTAGCCCGGTTGATTTGGATCAGTCAAAGAGATTGGTTTAAAATTGAATAGGATTTGAATTTGTGGAACTTTTTTAGATGAATTGGGGGCGGTGAGCGGGAACCATTGCTCTCTTTCTTTGAGATCCTTTAGTGTATTGATTGGGATAATAATCTTCCCTATATGATCATCGCTGCTATACTTTTTCTCGTCCATTACGGTGATTATCAACTTGGCACTGTTGGGATCTGTGACCTCCATTTGAAACTCTTCACACCAAAATGGATTCAATTTCTTTGGTATTGTACGTGTTCTTTGTTTTTGTTTGTCAAGATTCACAATACAATATGGGTCGGTGGTGTCAGAGAATGTCATTAGATTGGGTGATGATATTTCAGTGAGTAAGTTTTGTGCTCTCTTAAAACTCTTGTTATTTTTAACTGCTTCTTTTTTTCTCATTCTAGCTTCAATCAATGATCTAGCTTCAAACACCTTAACTGTAATATTACAATCTTTGGTCTTTTGTGTTTTTAATAATGATTCATAGGTTGTTGAATTTGACATTGACTGTCTAGTGGCAAATGTACCGGTTGTAACACTACTTGTATCACTAGTTGTGTCTAAATATATACTGTTGTTATTGTTGATAATATTATTGTGTTGTTGAATTTCTAAATTTTCAATATTTGGTAAACTTGACTCAATTTGAAAAGATTTTGACGATTCCATTGGTGATGACATTGATGTATCTAGATTTGGTGATTGATTGGTTAATATCTAAAAATAATACATATATCTATCTATTTATAAACTCAAATAATATTTACCACAAGAATTATCTTTTCTATCATCCATATTGCCGCTATCTTTTAATTCAACGAGATTACTATTATCTATTGTAGTCATTTTTTACTTTTTTCTCTTTATTTTACTAGTTCTACTGATAATGATGATATTGATACTGCTATGTTTTGTGACTAGTGCTGGGTGATTGTGATGTGTTGATTTGCGGGGTGTTGTTTATTTTTTCAATTTTTCAATTTTCTGATCAGGTTAGCTGAAAATGAATGTGCGGGTTGATGAGGGGGGTGCAAAAAATAAAAAAGAGGGTGAAAAAAAAAAAATAAAAAAATAAAGATTTAAAAAACTAATATTACAGTAAATCTAACAATACAACGACTGTGTCGATATATGTTGTGGGTGTTGTCGTATTATTATGTGTTGCTATTATTATAGTAATATAATTGAGAAAATGTGTCTAAAATTAACCTAAAACTATAGTTCCTACAAAAATAGAGAGAAAAGAAAGGGAAAAGAGTATTAGAATAGAATAATATAACCAAGGGAAAACTAAACTTTGTACAAAGGGTCGCCTTGCAAAAATAAAAAAAACTTTTTAAAAAAAAAAAAAAAAAGAAGATTTTTTAAAATTTACACAAAAAAAACTTTTTAAGTTGTGTGGGGCGGTATGATAAG
>AJWJ01000601.1:0-13125 GCA_000277445.1 Polysphondylium violaceum | reverse complement strand
TTTTATAATTGATTTGCTAGGATTAGAAATTTGAGAAAGAGTATCTTTGATATTTAATTTTGTTAGTATTATATATAATGTAAAAGTTATAATATTTAATATGGCTTAGGAATTATCACATACTAAAAATCATAATTATTTCTATTTATTTAAATGAATGAATGAATAAAATACGTCCTCTTTTATATTTGTGTTTTCATGTTAGTAGATTAAAAAGTTAACATCTTGGTTGTTTCTATGCAAGATTCAATTTGGGGAGGGTATTTTTTAATTATGTTCCACAAAGATGAGATCTGATGGGGTATCTTGATTTGGAAAGGAATTTTTAAGACCAAAATAAATAAACACCCACCACACCTGTTGTTTGTAAAGGGTCTAGATAACTGATTGAATATTTGTTGTAACAATTTCAATCGATTACTTAGACTATTTACAATTTCTCTTTTCATAGAACATTTATTCCTTATATGTTGTGATAATTCTATAAAAAAAATAAAAAAACTTTTTTTCATATCTATAATTTTCCTTAAAAATATCTAGATTTTTACGAAAACCCAATCAAAATAATCAAAGGGGCAAAAAGAGCAAAGGCTTAAAATTTTCACCTCATAGTTAAATTTAATATGTGAGAATGAGATATACAGGTAGAAGTAATGTAGTAGATGTAGTAGTGTTGGTAGTAGTGTTTATGCTGGTTTGTGTTGCGAGAGCACGAGCATTGGGGGTAGTGGATGTGTATGCCTATACCCAGTACCATACACCCTATTATGCTGACGGTGGTACGTGTCAGTATAGTTATATTGTCGCCATGTACGTATCAGAGACCCCCACGTCGATCAAGGCCAACGGAGCGATTCAAGTGACATTGGTAGAGAATGTGTTTTCCAATAGCTCTATCCAGATACTGTCTCTTGCCATTCCCTTGCCTGTGGTGTCGGGCGAGGTGGGCATAGAGTTTGCTTTAGAGTTTGCCACGGCAGGGTCTGCTGTCGGGACACTCAAGCTGTTAAATACATTAACACCCATCACCTACACTTGTACAGGTATGTATGGTATTATGTACGCATGATTATATGACTAACGGAACAATAATAGCAATACCCAGTTATGTAGGCAATGGGCTGTCAGGTGAAGACTATAATATAGTTAGGGATATGGATATTGGCTATAGAAAAGGATATGATCACTATGGCACAGTAAAGTTGATGAATATCTTTACAAAGAGAGTCATACCAATCAATGAGAATGGAATGTTTACGTATATCACCAACCAGATCTACATGCTGACATTCACGCACCCATTGAACACAGACACACTTGTTTACTATGGACTATTCAGGCCACAGGATGTGTACTTTGGCAACCCTATTCTTGATGCAGATTGTAGGTAATCGTATAGCAGAATCAGTAGCAATAGAAGTAGAGGAATGATATATACTAACAACTATGTGCTACATACAGATACACAAACAATTGATCCTTCTGTGACAATATTTGATGAAGAGAATGTCGTTAAAAGGGTATTTGATATTCAACTGTCCAACGGCATATTTCCGCCAATGTCTGGCAATTCAAATTATCTGATGGGCAACAATAAAAGGCATATGAGCTACAACATTGATCTAAGGGACACGGATTGGTACTTTTACAACGGTGCCACTGTTTCTCTTAGCATACTCCAAACTGCCCCAGTGATTGAACAGCCCATTGGTTCTGTAGGCGGCTCGGTCATGGCCCCATGGGACCCGACAAAAATGTACAATGTAGTGGCACGAGTCACCCAGCCCAAGCCTTTTACTATGGGGGAGAGCTACAAGTATGTCAACTACACCTATCCCTTTGGCATTTTGGAAAACTACCCGCTGACAGTTGGTTGTACTCATCTGTATAGTCCGTATGAAGCTGGGTTTGCCTATACCATCCATACGCCATTGCCCAACGTCATCAGTGCACCGCTTCCCCTC
Organism: Polysphondylium violaceum; assembly: GCA_000277445.1. Taxonomy (NCBI): domain Eukaryota; phylum Evosea; class Eumycetozoa; order Dictyosteliales; family Dictyosteliaceae; genus Polysphondylium; species Polysphondylium violaceum. The sequence continues at coordinate 11,161 of AJWJ01000601.1, read as the reverse complement.
ACCCCGTTGGTGGACAACAGCGGCTTGCAGTTGGAGTCTATTTCTGCCACTGATTCTCCCATTGACCAAAACAGTGTTGTCGTCCTTGTTAGTGTCGTGTCGGCGACATCGGGTGTGTATGGCATGCGATTGATGGTGGACGGCAAATACTTTGATATCGACTCTGAGCATCTCATCCAAGGCAACGCCTACAAAGGCACATACGAGTATCATCTTGACAAGAGGTACAAGTATGCCCCGGTGTCCCTGATCGCCTACAGCAGGAGCCAAAAGATAGCGACATTTAAGCCCGCAACGTTGTACTATGGCTACGGTTTTGGCAAGCCTCCTGTGGACCCGTCATTCTCATTGATTGATCAGATCATCGGGCTCGACATCCCCAACAGGCTGATCAGCACCTTGCCGGCCAAGGGAATGGGTGGTGTGATGACCCTGAGCCTCGCTCCCCCTTCCCTCAAATACATTCTCTCCGCACACACATTCTCGCTGACGCTGGACTTTGGCACGGTTGTTGGAAAGCGCGTGTTTATGGGCACCTTTGACAGCGCCATCAGCAAGTGTACTTTTTCATACTACATTCCAGGCAACTTGATGAACGGCACCATAGGCTATCGAATCGGCTCCAACTTTGAAGCATTTGTCAGCGACAAGATGTTATCGACCAAGCTGGGCCAAGACAAATCCCTGGCTATCATTGCTGACGCCTACGACATGATATTCCCCCTCGTCGACTCGATCAGCTTTACCTCTGACACGGGCACGATTAGCTGGACCATGACCATCTCAGACGCTGTCGGGGTCAAGTCGTTGTCCATCAGGGTCGTTGGCCAGTATGATCGTCAAGGATACACAGCAAGCTTCCCTGCCGACCCGTCAATCCTGGAGTCGGGCGACAAGTACAGCGGCAAATACACCTTCACATTTGCGATCGACCCCGAGTCCTGCCGCAGCCAAAGCTACGTGATCGAGTACTTTGAGACCATTGACGAAGGCGAGGTCAGGGGCACCTATCTCCTTGGAAACACGCTCGATGTGCATCCGTTTATGAAAACCTCGTTGGACGGGTCCCATGCCCACACCTGCGCCAGCACCAACACCGACACGACAGCCCCTGTCATCCAATCGTCCCATATGGTGCCCGCCATCATCGACACCACAACCCCCGAGTCCAGCAGAAAGGTACTGTTTTCCTTTATCGTCGCCGACGACAAAGAGATGTCGCGTCGACATGTGCCCGTGTGCTACTTTACCACGACGCCATTCAAGATCATCTCTGCCGCCGCCGAGGTCGACCCCGCAGTCACCGCTGCCGACTTCTCGAGTGTTGGGTACAAATGTGCCGTGACCATACCCTACGGCTTTGGGGCCGGGGCCCATGTGTCGGTGTCTGTGTATGGCATCTATGATAAGATGCAAAACTATGTGTCCTTCTCTGCCGACAACCCACTTAACACCTCTGTTGCCGAGCTCTTGCCCTACATCGAGTCTGCGTCGCCATTTTACATGACCGGCGGCGTTCTGACAATCTATGGTACAGGGTTTGGACAAAAGGCCTCGATCGAATGTTTAGTTGGCAGCGATAAGATCAAAGTTGCTGGTGTGGTCGAGTACACCTTGTCCAATACAATGGCTGTGACACTACCTTCCATCAAAGACCAATTCACCATACGTGTCGTCAAGATCAAACAAGGTGTTGATGTTTTTTCCGACTTTTTCTCTATCGTTCCCCAAGACTATGTTGGTCCTACTCCTTCCTCTGTCACTCCCTCTCCTTCTCCCTCACCAACACCAACACCCACACCTATTACATGTAAATCAGATTGCGGTGTTGGTCAAGGGTACGGTAAATGCATCAATGGAGCATGTGTTTGTAATCCACCCCACAATGGTTTAGATTGCTCATCCAAAACAGATAACAATACTGTTATTACACCCGACCCCAACAAGCCTACAGTCAACGTAACCATTCCAGGTACAAGTAGTGGTCAAACACCAGAGTTTACCTCATTCATCTATGTCGTTGGAGCTCGAGAAATAGACAATGCAGATATTGTCGTAAATAACCATGTATTTAACAGTGATAAATGGATATTGGTTAAAGAAGGCAGCTCATCAAATGATCAAGTAACCACAGTACAATATAAATATTTAATAGACAATTCATACAACACAACAATAGTATCAACAGTACAAGTGTTTGCTCAAGAAGCTAAGATCACTTTTGGAAATCAACAATTATACATGAACCCATCAACAATTAAATTCACATTCAACATCACCTCATACCCATTCAGTAAATCAACAAATAGATTAGAATTGGTTATGCTAGCTTCACTCCAGTCAACAGAACAGGTTGGTTGCTCCTATAAAGAATTTGTTGATGACCAAAGTAATTCTCAGTACCTTAAGATTCAAATCGAAGATAGATCATTATTTGGTAGATTTATTAAATTTGGTATGATTGATGGCAGAGAACAAGTTGTAACAAATACTCAATTAGACAACTTCTATGGTGGTAAAGAACTATCTACCTCGACGTCTGATCAATCGTACATAGGTGTGGTCATACCCTACTACACCAAATACGCACTTCTCGATCCGGATTTCTCTGTCCTCGTTGAAACCCGTTCAGCAAGAGACCAGGCCAACTCTATCTGCACCGACAAATCATCCAAGAAGCTCACCACCGCACAACTCATCGGTATCATCGTGGGTGGTGCTGTATTTTTGTTCATCGTTGCTGCTGTCGTGGTCTATTTCTATACTCGCAAGAGCACCTCCCCCATAGCCATGAAATTACGTAAAATTGGGGCCAGATAAAATAAAAATCTAAAATAAATATCTTTATAAATCTGAAATTTTTGAAAAAAAATGATGAGAAAATTTTTGAGGCTCATCGACCTCAGTTCTTAAAATTTGGTTTTTCACAATAATATGTATTTTAAAATGAATAGATATGTTGTTGTAACAGTATTATGTGTTTTATTATTTGTTTGTTGTATTAAAACAGAGGCGCAGGTGCCTATGCCTATAAAGCCTATTTTCCAATTTGGTGTTGAGCCTTATGCCACTTCGGGTGTCTGTCACTTTAACTTTGTGATAGAAGGTATCATGATGGATGATATTTCTGCTGATTCTCTCAATTCATGCGAGATTTCAAATACCAACGCAGCTACTCCTTTATGTTCATTTTATCACTTGGGAAACAGTTCCTCATCTTTTGGACTTGTCATAGAGACTAGCATTGGCTCAAGCGCAACACCCTCTACAAACATGGTTTTAAAATTGATCCTCAAGGATCTATCTTTTAAATCATTCTTTTTAAACAGTGATAAAAATGTACCATTTAGTTATTCTTGTGAAGGTAGGTACCGAGGTTTGAATACAAACCACAAACATGTGATTGCACAGATATTAACAAGGTAAAATAATAGAACAACCTACCCTATCAAACACTATTTTGTCGAATAGTCCAGCGCAATTACTTTATTCATCAAATAGGATTAATACTTTTCAATTTAAAACCTATCTCACTCTAAATTCTCAAATAAATAGACCTCTTGGTAGTCAATTTGCTTGTTATGCCCCAGGAATGTATTGTGTCTTTAAAGAAATATCTGTCGGGTTAATAAAGGTAGTGGCTACTTTTCAATCTACCTTCACAGAAGCTTTCCCTGAAACTATTACAATTATTCCTCAGTATTATACAATTGCCACTCCCTTAACATCTCAAAGTAAGGATTGATTTTAAAATATTTGATCAGACCACCAGCAGCAAAAGTAACTAAATCCTCATCATTATTTCTATTTAGTCAACTCTTTTCAATTTTTGAACCAAAATTCATTTAGTTTCAAAAATAATCCAGCACTTGGGTATAGGTTTGACTTATTAACGAGCTCAACTATTCAATACATACCTCCTATCTATGCCGGCGGTGTGCCTTTGGAGGGTCAGAGTTTTGGAAACTTTAGTTTTTATTACTATAATTTAGATAAAGATAATTGTTACACTATCTTTGGAAATAAAATTCTCAATAATGGTGTAATTTCAAAATCATCAGTCTCTGCTCCTCTCACCTGGTTATCAAATACTGGAGGTTTGATTAGAATAACAATTCAAACTCAAGGCTCCACATTGGTCTTTACAACTAGCACCTCTTTTAAACAATTTGCTCTACCTTATCCTTTTGGTGTCAGTGGTGCCAAAGGAGACTATGCCATAAGTTTTATGACTTCTTCTATGGTTAGCAATGGATTTTATGTCGACATATATACACCAGATAGGCATGCAGCACTTGGCCAAACCTATATCCCATCAGATTCAATTAATCCCTTATTGTTATCTTTGCAAGTCATTGTATTGAACTCCACCCACTCCGTCCTTAAAGTCGGTGCATCTGATGATTCCTCTGGCGTAGATTCCATAATTTTATATTTTCCTAAAGGACCTGTCAAATATGTCATGACAATGGAGAATTTGGTTTCTGGAAACAGTTTAAATGGGGTCTATGAAATTATAGTACCATTTAAAAAGAAATTCTTGAGTAATATTTCTGTTCAAGATGTTGCAGGTAATTCAATTGGGCTATCACAGCCTCAATTGGACTATAGATTTGGTACTGGATCAGAATATCCAATTGTAAACACTAAAATCACTGAATTTTATTTCAGTCCACTTCAAGTAGATGTTGCAGTCAGTGCACAAGATGTAGTTTTATATGCCAATCTTTCACAAACATATCAAGAAAGAATGCAAGATAATTCAATTTCATTACAAATCAATTTCAACCCAAACACCAATAACCCATTGATTCCAGGTATTTATGATGATTCAAAGAAACTCTATGCATTCCCATTTAGAGTACCTGAAAAGATGATGGCTAGTGAATTGGATTTCTATTTGATTTTAAATGGAGTTATATATGATAGAGATTATTTCCAAGGACCTCAAGGTACTTTGACTATCAAGAATAATGGACAATTTGATATGATGTTTCCAATTTGTACTCAGGTAGTTCCCTCAAATCCCCCCATACTACGTTCCGGTAACCTTGTAAATGGCGTTGGTAATACCATTACTTTGGCTTGGGATTTTGAATTCTATGACATGACTGGTATTAAAACAATCATTATCGGCATTAGTGGCGAGTATGATGTCCAAGGTAAAAATTTTACCATTGATGGCGTAAATGGAAAAACACATCATGCATTCACACTGGAGTGGGAGCACAACTCTACCACCTGTAGAGATCAACATTATGAAGTCAATTATATGTACACCGAAGACATATTGGGTAATAAAGGTGAAACCATTAGATATAGTAACACCAATATCCATCCATATTACTTGATTGATTCATCTTTAGATAGAAACGTTCTTTCTGGGTGCGAGACAGACCCATCAACTGATACCAATGCTCCAAAGCTGGTAAACTTGAATATACTCTATTCAGTTTTAGTAAATTCCAAAGATGTTTTCCTGGCCACCTTTACCATTGACGATGAAGGAGGTGCTGGTATTTCAGAATCACACCTCCCTAGTTGCTATCTTGAATCAAATGCAAATTTATACTTGGGGGTTGAGTCAACAATTTTTACTAGACATAGTAATGGATCCATTACTTATCGCTGTGACATTACCATGCCCATAAGTTTAAATCCTCTAGACCATTATTTATCAATCTATGGTGTCTATGATTTAAATTACAACGTGGCCTCCTTTACTTCCTATGATATTCAACAACTTGGTTTTTATAACGTAGCACCTTTTCCCGCAAAAAAGTTGTTGTTTATTGAATCAACATCTTCATTGGCAACATCATCAGAGATATTGTATATCTATGGTAATGGATTTTACATTGGACCAGACATGTTGGTTGATATCAAAATGGATATTTCAAGCATTACTGTATCACCAAACATCACCACTGGTTCTGTATTGGTTTTATATAATCTTCCTCCCTCTTTTGAATATAAAGTAAATGTGTATGATAAATCTACTTCTATTTCTTCAAATATAATAACAATTAAAGGTCCTTTATCATCACCATCAACACCTCCTCCTACATCTTCACCTTCAACTCCACCACCAACTTCAACACCATCCGTTACACCTTCACCAATGTCATGTAAATCAGATTGTGGTGTTGGTCAGGGCTATGGCAAATGTGTAAATGGTGGCTGTGTTTGTGTTGCACCTCGTAGTGGAATAGATTGCTCGTCTATAATTGATACAAAACCTGTAATTAAACCTGATCCAGTCAAGCCATCTGTGAATGTAACCATTCCAGGTACAAGTGAAAGTATTAAAGATCCAGAGTTTATTTCATTTATTTATGTAGTTGCTCTAAGAGAATTAGATGCTGGAAGTAATCCAATTGCCACCTATCAATTTAATAGTGATAAATGGATATTAGTCAATGAAGGTAGCTCAACAAATGAGCAAGTATCAACAGTACAATATAAATATTTAATAGATAATTCATACAATACAACAATAATATCAACAGTACAAGTATTTGCCCAAGCCACCAATATTACATTTGGTAATCAACAATTATACATGAATCCATCAACAATTAAATTCACATTCAATGTCACATCATATCCATTCAGTAAATCAACAAATTCATTACAACTTGTCATGACAGCTAGTTTACAATCAACGGAAAAGGTTGCATGTTCATACAAAGAGTTTGTCGATGACCAAAACAACTCTCAATACCTTAAAATTCAAATCCAAGATAGATCATTATTTGGTAGATTTATTAATTTTGGTATGATTGATGGTAGAGAACAGACTATCAGCAACACCATTCTCGATGCTAGCTATGGTGGTAAAGAGTTGTCTAAATCAACATCAGATCAATCGTACATCGGTCTCAATATACCCTATTACACCAAATACGCTTTACTTGATCCTGATTTCTCAGTCCTCGTTGAAAGTAGATCAGCAAAAGATCAAGCTAACTCTATCTGCACAAACGAATCCAAGAAACTCACCACTGCTCAAATTGTGGGTATAGCCGTGGGCGGTGGTGTATTTTTATTCATCATAGGCGCAGGTATTATTTACCTCTACACACGAAAGAGTACCTCACCCATAGCAATGAAACTAAGGAGACTTGGTAAATAAGACAATAAATATGAAATATCCCCAAATTGAATTATAACTTTTCCGTCCTGCGGCGAGGTGTGGCTTTTATTTTAATTTTTTTATTTTTGGTATCCTAAAATTGGCAAAAACCTTTTTTCATATTGGCTATATGCCTTATATATATTTAAATTTGGTGATTCATCTTCTCCAGTACAATTTTTCCAATGATTGTAAAAGACCATCTTGTTACCCCTTTAAAGCGTAATTAAGGATGGCTCTCTCCGTTACTAATTATCGCAGTCCTTTTTTTAAAAAAATTTTTTTGGAGGATTTGATATTTTAGAATTGTTTGAATTTTTTTTGCGTGATTCTCTAAATATCCCCTTGAGACCTCGCACCCCACACAATGTTTTTACTGTTCTTAATTTTTTTGTTGGCATACACAAATCTTGTATATTTAATGTTGATTGTAGCATAGGATGAATTGGTGTGTTTTATTGTTTTTATTTTTATATTTATTTGTTTGCTTATCAAATGCTCAACAAGTTATAACTATCTATAACCTAGGTGGAGAGCAGTATGCTTCTGCATCGGGATCGTGTGCAATTGAGTTTGTAATGAGGGGAACAACAATTAATTTTGAAATTGATTCAATAACATTGTGTACCTTATCATCAGACATTCCTTTCTCTGGTGCACCCACTTGCCATCCATCCACCAGCGGATCATTTAACTCTTCAGATTTCTTAATCACAATCACAGCAAGTTTTGGTACAAATGCTTCTATATACAAAAACATTAACCTCAAACTATATTTCAAAGACTCCTCCTCCAAAACTTTTATTTTAACAAAAGATGGATCAACTCCTTTGTCTTATTCATGTCAACGTATGTAGTAATAATCACATTTAATCATCCATATTCTTATATCCTACATTAATTAGAGAAACCGGATGTTCACCCAACTATCGTACAAATATCAGGACAACCTCAATTGATTTATTCTTCATATCAAGTAAAAACATTCCATTTTACTACATTTCTCAATTTGAATCCTCAATTGTTGAAACCAATCCAGGATCCTATTATTTGCTTGGATCCCAGTTTTGTTTGCAGTTTTGTCTATGTCAAACTCAATACATATTTTGCTTTATGTTCATTTTTAACGACTCATACAGGAGAGCTTCCCACCTATGTTAGAATAGGCTTAAATAGTACAGACTTCATACAAATGACTCTTCCAACAATTCAATGTAAGAATTATAAAGAAATCTCTGCGTTATGACATACATTTACTAACTAGATATCCACAACCAACAGATAAATCATTAATGGCTTCATTTAATGAATTGGAATCTATTTACAACGCCCCATATGCCGGGTACACTTTTAACTTATTGACAAATACAAGCTCTCAATATATTCCACCAATCTTGTTACCTCTAATTCCATTACATGGTCAAGGGTTTAACAATATCAGCTTTTATTTCCAAAACTATTTTTACGACTCTGGGGTGGCTATTTTGTCAAACACCATCACAACAGTGTTTCCAGTACTTAACAAAACATCTAATTCAGCTCCCACATACGGCTACACTTCCAATAGTGATTTGGTTGAAATTATTTTGACCACAAATACGAGATTCAATGTATTTCAAACTCCACCCACTAACTATTATTTTCACTCTTATCCATTTGGTCTAGTTTCGGGAGCAAATACACAAAGATTCTATAGATTTAGTATGATCAAAGAGCAGATGCAAAAAAGTTATCAAGTGCTGATAGGGACACCTGATACTCATCTCGTGGCCGATATACATGCCAGTGGCACCGATTCTGCCCCCCCTACCGTGACATCTATGGAGACCATTATATTGAATGCAACCCACTCTGTCTTGAGAATTACAGCAGCTGATGATATATCTGGTGTGAGTTTTATTGTTGTCAAAACAATAATGAAGATTTATCTCCTAACACCTGCCAATAATCTTGTCAAGGGAAACCTTTTAAATGGTGTCTATGAAATAACGGTTCCCTTTAAACGACCATTTGTCACGCTCTCAATCATGGATATTGCCAGTAATATCAATACAAAATATGAGGAATATGGGTCCTTTTTCTATCTTGGCGCAGGTTTGTTGGAGAATCCCATTGACAGAATTTCAACATTTTATTTCAATGTTTCTCAAGTTGACGTTGCAACAAGTTCTCAAGATGTCGTTTTAAAAGTCAATATTTCTCAAACACACCAACAAAGAACACAAGAAACTACTATGTTTTTGCAAATCAATTTCAATCCATACCTGAGCAATAATCCATTGATTCAAGGCATTTACAATCCTACGGACAGACTGTATGAATTCTTGTTCCGAGTGCCAGAGAAACTGTTGGCATCTAAATTGGATTACTCATTGTTTGTCAATGAGTTTAAAATAGATAGTTTCAATTTTGAGGGAAGATATGGAGCACAAGGTATTTTAAACATCAAGAACAATGGTGCTTTCGATATGGTGTTTCCAATTGTTACAAGAGCAGATCCTGTCCTACCAGAGCAAATCACAGTACCACCAGGAAAAAGTTTTGTGGCTTGGGATTTTGAATTTACCGATGTGACTGGAATTAAAAAAGTCATTATTGGGATTACCGGTGAGAAAGATATCCAAGGAAAAAACTTTACCGTCCAAGGAATCAATGGCCAAGCCGATTATTCATATCGACTTGAATGGATATTTGACTCCAATACGTGTCTGAATCAAAAATACTGGGTCAATTATGTTTATACTGAAGATGTTATGGGTAACAAAGGCGAGAGTGTTAGATGGACCAACAATGGCATGCACCCGTATTATAAATTTGATGACGACAATACCGATTACTTTGACGTTTTAGGTTGTACAATGGACCCTGTGGCAGATAAAACAGCACCCACCGTTTCAAATATAACCTTCAATATTCAAGAAGCAATTGGCACTGATTCAATCAACATCACTTTTACTGCTCAAGATGTATCGGGGATCTCTAATCTCCACATCCCCGTGTGCTACTTGAATCCCGACGCCAACCAGTTTATTTCGGCAAAGGCATCGATTTTGGGAGGCAGCAAAACTGGTATGAATTTTCTTTGCAGCTTTTCCTTGTCTTCATTCAGACCCAAGACTTTGACCTATTATTTGTCAATCTATGGCATTGCCGATTATTTCTACAACTTTGCCGCCTACTCAAGTCTTGATATCAGCAGCTCCAACCAAAATAACTCTGTCACGCTCCAACAAAAGACTGTGCCTTACATTGAATCGGCCTCCTCGCTAGAGACATCCTCAAAGATCCTGTATCTCTATGGAAAAGGATTCAAAATCAATGATGCCACTTTTAAAGTCGAAATACAAATGGATACAGGCACAATCAGTGTATCTCCAGACATTACGACAGGTTTTATATTGGTGCTGTATGATCTTGAGCCTTCCTATCAGTATAAAGTAAAGGTGTTGGATCAGTATTCTTTTTCAAATACCATCACTATTAAGGGACCAGTTGCTACTCCACCTCCAACCACTCCACCCATCACACCAACATGTAAATCAGATTGCGGTGTGAATCAAGGTTATGGTAAATGTGTAAATGGTGGCTGTGTTTGTAATCCACCTCGTAGTGGAGTAGATTGCTCGTCTATAATTGATACAACACCCGTAATTATACCAGATCCAGTTAAGCCATCGGTAAATGTAACAATTCCAGGCACAGGCACCAGCATTGAAGATCCACAATTTACTTCCTTTGTCTCTGTTTTAGCTCTTCAAGAACTTGATCCAAATGAGAATGAAAAGGTTGTTATTGGCCATGTATTCAACAATGATAAATGGATCATAGTTGACGAAGGTAGTTTTACAAATGAACAAGTATCAACAGTACAATATAAATACTTAATAGACAATTCACTCAACACAACAATCGTATCAACAGTACAGGTATTTGCTCAAGCCGCCAATATCACATTTGGTAATCAACAACTATACATGAATCCATCAACAATTAAATTCACATTCAATATCACCTCATATCCATTCA
>AJWJ01000600.1:0-13171 GCA_000277445.1 Polysphondylium violaceum | reverse complement strand
TTTTTTTCTAAAAATTTTCTAAAAAAAAAAAAAAAAGGCCATCCCAAATGAAAATGACTGCAATCAAACAAAATTTGTCGAAAAGTGTAGTTTTTGTGATCTTTTCTGATGTCAATATGTTGATTATTACGTTCAAAGAAAATAATGACACACCATCTATAGGAGGTTCTAGATATTAATATTTTAAATTAAAACAAGTATGTTGTGTTGGTTTATTATAAAACACTTTTTTCAAAAGGTCTGGGCTTGGTGTTGTTGTTTTTTGATTCTTGATCATCGATGATGGAGGGTGAGGAGATGGAGCTCTTTTTAGAGAGGTGTTTGGTGATGTATTCTGTAAATTCTTGATCGTCAGACGAGGTGGCCCCATCGGCGTTTGGTTGTTTGGCGATATTGTGTTTTTCAAATACTGGCGACGAGGATCTGTTTGTGGGCTGTGATGAGGGCAACGAGTCGTCCGAGAGGGAGGGGTCCATGTCGACGTGCGAGTCTTCCTCCTCTTCCATCATCTCGATCAATCCTTTGGCATTGCCATCTCTCTTGAGTTGGTCAAGAGTGACTCTGAGACGTACTTTGAGGGGATCTTCCCAGTCATAGTTGGAGATGGAGTTGCATTTGATAATCAAGTCCATGGCTTTGGAGGTCTCTTTTTTGTTGTAGTAGCTCTCGCTCATTTCATAGTATGTGTAGGGGATATAGAATTTCTCGGTGATTTGTGATTGCATGGCAATGATTTCTTGGAAACATTCCATCGACTCGTCGAATTTTTCAATGCCCTTAAGAATGGCACCCTTGAGAATCAAATAGGCGGCACGGTCGTTGATGAGTGACTCGCTGACGATCACCTGAGCGGGGGCATTGGTCTCTTCCTTCTTTTTACCAAAAGAAAATGTCTTTGCAAAGAAAGCCGAGGCTTGGTTGGCGGCGTTGGAGGCCACAGCATTGGCGGGTAATTTTTCATAGACTCCAACGCTCTTGGCAATTTCGTTCAACATATCCAATACGATCTTGGCCATGTTCTTTTCCATTTTGGCCATATCTCTACGGATATACATGATTTCAAAGGCAGCAAAACGACCACCACTAGCCAGATAACGTTGAGCTTGTCTGACAATGACAGTGTCGACAGTGGATGATTTCTTGGCGTACAATTTCATCTTGCCCAATAAATCCAATCCCTTTTTCTTGTCATTGTTGATAATGTAGGCAGCTGCCAGTTGGAGAGCACACAATGCACGAATTTGAAAGTTTTCCTCTTGGATGAGTGTTTCAAAGATGGGTATGGCCTTGTTCCACTCTGTCTTGACACAATAGCAGGCAGCCAACTCGTATTTGTAAATCAATGGTGCCTTGGCCAAATTTGAGCAATTAGCAATAGCCCTCTCCATGCACTCCACACCAAGATCAATTCTGCATTGCTTTCTGTAACAGTGACTAGCCATAACCTGGAACAAACTTCCTTGTGGATAACGTTCCAAGTTCTTCTCAATAATCAATTCGGCCTCTTTAAGCTGACTGGCAGGATTATACAAACCCCTTGGCAACAACAAGTTGTTGAATAGGATTACCATTGTACCAAAAGGTGCTCTGATTCCATTTTTGTTTGAAATATCTCTGATGTATGCCAATCCTTGATCTCTATCGGCTTTAAATCCAACAAGTTCAACAAACTTTAAAAACTTTTGGGGAATGATAGAGATGGCAAAGAAAAAGAAACCAGCACCAAAATGTAAACATTCCAACAAGTCTGGAGAATATTGAATTTGATTGGATTCATCATGTTTCACTTGCTTTAAGCAATCTTCAAATATTTTCCAACTTTTTCTAAGATTAAAGATACCTTTAAACTTTTGATCTCTAACAACCTGTAAAACCGCCAACATATATAATGAATCACCTAATACCTATTTATATGATATGTATTAAAATTTATGCCTACGATTAAATAAGTAATCTACTTACAATTTTACTATCCAACAAGTAGTTTTTAAAATCTTGTTTAGTAGTGATTGATGAGGGATAGTTGGTTGGTATTTTATGAGATTCCAATAATTTGATACAATTTTCGCTCAATTCTCTTGTATCTTTTAATCTTTTCAATGCAATCTCTGTATCACTTTCATTGGCTGTTATAAATGATTTTAAAAATGCAGTTTCAGCATAATGTAAACTATATCTTGGAATATAAGCTGCTTTACTTGATAAAATTAAATCTGCTTTATCAAAATTATTATTCCAAACATAGTCTATAGCTTCAACAATATCTTTATCTATTATTCCCATTTATTATTATTATTAAAAAGTATGAAAAAGTATTGATATTGAGTATGTAATAATTATTTAGAGTTGTAGTAATGTTATAAGTATATATATTAATATTAAAAATAAAAATGAATAAATAAAATATAAGTAATAGTAGTAGTTGTAGTAGTAAAGAGTAACAATAATAAGAATAGGTTTTTATTTTAAATATTTATTATTTACTCCCTTTCTCTCTCTCTCTTTTGAGAGTGTGTGTTGTGTTTTTCTAAATACCTGACTTTGTTTTTTTTGTCCTTTTTGGTTGATACAAATTTAAGGAAATGGGTGGTGATGTTGATAAAATTTAAACTAAAACGGGTGGGTAAACAAGGTAGGGTTGGGTGTGGTGTTCAAACACCAATCTATCTCTTCACTATCAATTTATTAAATTGAAATCACACATCATCAAAGTCTGTGAGTGAAAAATTATGAAATCGAAGAATTACTCAAAATACTATCCAAAAAAATACATCCTCTAAACAACCACACCACACACAAATACTAGTGTGTTTTTTTTTTTCGTGTGGGTCAAGTTGGTAAAGAGTTGGAAAGATATTTTTGTAGGAAAAAACTAAAACCCTACTCTACCCCCACATTTGGAGAAATTACATTTTCCACCTAACCCCATTATATATTGTAAAATCTATGATAGAGTTACACAGTTTTGATTTAAAGAAATAATGTTGTTTAAACTTTTACACGTTTTCATATAATTTAATAAAATACGAAAAATAATGTTCTATTTTATTCTTCAATATCATCATGCAACAATACTTCATTATTTCCATAAAGTCTTTTACATACGATTTCATCATTCCTATTACCATTAGTATTTGTTGTTGTTGTCGTTGAATTACTATTACTATTACTATTATTGTTATTATTATTATCACCATCATCATTTTGATCATTAACCAATTTACTATATTTAATATTATTATCATCGACATTATTTGATATATCGTCGGTGGAGAAATTTGAATCATTTAATTTTTCATATTGGTATTTCTGAGAATAGGTGCAAAAGCTATCTAATAGTCGAATATCTTGTTTCATTATTGTTGCTGTTACATCATCTTGACCATTATTATTATATCTATAATTACTGTTGTTTCTAATTTGACGCATAAATGGTAGCACTTGATGAAACAATGAACTCTTTTGAAGCAGTGATTGTGGGATATCGACAAAGGTTTGTTTGGAAAATGATACCATTTCGTTGATTCTATTGGACACGGTCATGTTGATTTGTTCAACAAATGACAATGATTGATTGAGAGATGCGGCTAAACGTGGTTTGGTGAAATTGAAAAACTTGGAGTTGGGACTCTGTGTGTGTGAGTATGTCATGCCTCTGAGTGCTACCGATATACTACTCTGCGGCAACATGTCGTTGTAGGTTGAAAACGAGTGAAATGAATTTAGTTTTCTAGAATCTAATAAATCACCATCACTCATATAATCCAATGACGACGATACCTCTTCTATCGACGAATAGAAACTGAGATAGTTTTCGTGAATAAATGACAAGAATGTCGTAAAGTCTACATGTGAATTATCAAATACATTCTCCACGATGTTCTCTGGTTTATCCCGATAATGTTGTTCTTTATACCACAATGTCGATGATGATAGTGTCGCTGATGATGGTATTCTCTTGTTATATAATATTTTACCTAAAGAATGAAATAATGAATATGTTGAATCTCTGTTTCTAAATGGTTCAATCTCAAGTCCATTACCAACACTCTTATTACTATTACTACTGCTATTTAAAGAGAATGGTGATGAGTTTGATTTCTTTGATTTCATTAAAATACTACCACTATTACTATTACTACCAATTGAATGAAACTCTAAAGAATTAATTGCAGCTCTTAAATCACCACCACTTTCTTCTCCAATTGCTTCCAATTGATCAGAGGAAATGATAATCTTTTCATTGGTGACTAGTCTCTTCAACAACTTTGACAGAGTTGCAGGTGGAACAGCATTAAACGACACATGAAATACGTTTGGATTATTTTCAATCATTGCAAATGGAAGCAATTGTTGAAGTGGTGAATTACCAGTGTAGCTGTCAGACAACACAAACACCAATGGATATCGTGCGTGGATGAGAAAGTTTTCAAAACACGATCTAAACTCGTTGATGTTGGACGGCGTTAGATTGGGATACTCTTCCATCAACAACACCTTGGATCTCACTGTGCCAAACAATGAGTTACCTTGACTGGAAAACTTTATCCATCTACGAAAATCTTGAATGTGTGAACTGTAGGGCGATGTCAATGAATCGTTGAGATCCGTTGTTACAACCATCGATGGATTAACCCATTCCTCTATATCAAACTGCATTGTTTTTGACAAGACTCTGACCAATGTACTTTTACCCACACCGGTTGGTCCTGTCATTATCAATAGTTTACTAGATAATGCTTGGTTGTTTGACATTTCTTTAATTCTGTCCTCGATCCATATTTTAACTTTGGCTATTTTATTCTTATTACCAACCAAATCTTCTTCCAATGTTGGTGTATATTTATCTATTAATAATAATTTATTATTTGTTTGATTTGTTTGATTATTTGTTTTTGTTTTTGTTGTTGTTGTTGATGTTGATGATGTTGTTGTTGTTGTTTTAGTTGGTTTTTTTGTTGATGTTGGTGCTGATGTTGATGTTGTTGATACTGATGATGATTTAGGTGAGGCGGTGAAATCAGATACAGATGATGATGATGATGATGATTTTGATGCAGACATTGATCTAGTCAATGGTTTATTATTAAATACGCTACTACCACTATTACTTCTTTTAACATTATTACTACTCTCATTTTCATTATTTTGATTTACTGTAGTTGATGTCGCTGTTATTGGCTGCTTCTTTTTAAATGGTTTATCTTTTTTAATAATAGATTCATTTACATCAATTAATATTTTCTCTTCTTTCTTTTTTCTTTGTGGTGGTGGAGATTTGGTAGTTGTTGTTGTTGATATAGTTGTTGACTCCGATGTACTAGTTGTGGTTTTAACTGATACTGATTTTGATGATTTTAAAGTAATATCTATATCTAAATCTAATTCAGAGTCAAAGTTTAAAGATTCTGTTTTGGTTGCAGTAGTAGTGGTAGTTGTAGTCGTGTCCTTCATTTCTGATGACGATGATAATGAAGTTGTCGATGATATTGTTGATGTTGTTGATATACTTTTATCTTTCTTTTTAAGAATCTTTTCAAATTCATCAAATCCCATTAACTCCTCCTCTTCCTTTGCATCTATTGTAATATATAAAGAATCATCGTCATTGTTATTACTACTATTATTATTATTGTTGTTGTTGTTCCCAATTGTATCTTCTATAGGTTTTTGTAATGGTGATGTAGTTGTTGATGTCATTGTCGATGTGGATTTATTTGGTGATTTATTTGATTTTATAGGATGAGAGTATTCCTTTAAATGTTGATCACTTTTATCTGTACATAGATCGCCATAAAAACAAACAAACTTTTCATCTTCATCTCCAACATCTATTGATAGAGTTGATAATATTTTAGGTGATTTATTGTCTACATTATTATTACTACTATGTTGAGATGGTGATGGTGATGATTGTGGTGTTGTAGATGATTTAATTCTCTTATTTGATGTTGGTGTGTGATTATTACTATTATTACTATTACTATTACTACTATTATTACTATTTTTAAACAATGTATTGACAAATGATGATTGAGGCGAGGATGAAAAATGATTAAATAGACTAGCTTTCTTGTCAAACGAAGTTGATTTAGGCAGTGAGAAGGATGAAGTAGGTGATCTAATGTGTGTTGTCGATGACGATGAATTAGACGTTGATCCACTACCAAAAATATCGTCATCATCTTCAATGTCATCCTCTAGCTCGACATTATTTTCTATGCTAGTGGTGATCTTTCTTTTCCCCTTTAAACCAGATACTGCAGTTGATGCTGTGCTACTTGTAGACGATTTTGTTGCTGTTTTCTTTGTTGTATCTGTTGATTTAGTACTATTACCACCATTACTTGATTTTAAACCAACTCTCTTCAAAGTAGAGTGTTTTGATGAAGGTGGTATTGGTTTTTCAGACCTCATCCCATTCATATCATTTGTTATTAATATTATTATTATTCAATCGATTATATGTATAGGTTATCTAACAGAAGTCAGAATAAAGAGAATCTAATAATATGAAAAAAAAAAAATTTCATTAAAAAAAAAAAAATTACTTCCTAGAATTTTTTTGAGATTAGACCCACACACAAATAGATAATTAAATCGATTATTTATAGATTGATATGATAAACTATTAGAATTACAATGATTGAGTTTATTTATTGATTTATTAATGATCAACGATGATTGAGCAAACTAATGGATAAAGAATGTACATATTGTTGTTTAGAAAATGATAGCAAATGATAGCAAATGATAGCAAATGATGATATTGTTGTTGTTGGTATTCATTATTTATCTTCTTCTTTTGTTGCTACTACGATTGTTGTCGCTATCTTTTTGACTCAAAAGTCTGAGGGTCTTTAAAAAGATATCGAGGAAATCGAAAAAGAGAATAAGGGCATGATCCAAAAAGTGGGCATCACTATGATTTTCAATTCTATAGATCATCAATTGTGTGTCATAAATAACAAAACAAACACTGATAATGTATGAAATGGAAAATAGTGTATAGTTGAGACTAGGATTCCAAAAACTGGCAAAGAATAAAATAAGTAAAGCAAAAGATAAGGAAGTAATACCTGCTCCAACCATCAAGAATAATCTTTTATCTGATAATAATGAAAAGATGGTAAATGAAATAAAGATACCAGAGGTAGCAAATAAAGCTGTCATCACAATACTATAGTTGTGTATGTGTATATTAGTATTTATATCAATATAAACTAAACTAGTGATATGTATACTTACGATGGGTCCAATTGAGCATAAATGTTAATAGAGGGTGCAGATAATACACCAAAACAAAAGGCTGTCAATAAAAAGTATTTGAATTTAGTATTGGTACTTGGAGTTGCATAAACAAATTTTAAGAGAGAGAATAAACCTAGACCCAAACCAACACCAAAAGTAAATAAAGCACTATTGAAAAATGAATATGCAAAACATCCAACAGCAGCAATAATAATAGAGATTGTTAAAGAGGTGTATACTTTAACCAACACATCTCTAGTATATGGTTTCCTATAAATTGAAAAGATAATTTAATATTAATACCTATAAAAACATATGATATACTCTCTGTCTGTGAAAAGCTTACAAATTTGAAAATTGGAGAGCTGCAGTGAGCTTACTAAACGATTGATCTGTTTGTGCTTGCATTGTTTAATATATAAATATATAAAAAGATAAGAAATAATTTATATATTTGAAGAATTAAATAAAATGAAAATTTTAAAAAAAAAAAAAACAAGAAAATCTTTTATGAGTGCTAATGTTGGTGAGTCATGTATGAAAAAATTAAAAAATTAAAAAATTAAATTTTTAAATTGGGTGTGGGATCCTTCTAAATGGAGAAATGATTCCAAAGGTAATCATGATATTTTATTAAAATGATTCTTTTTGTTCTTTTCAGTGAATTTCATCGAGTTGGAAAAGAAAAAATATTTATATCTCTAAAAATATATTAAAATTATGATGAGATTTATTACTATTACTACGATATGATTAATTCCATTCTGCTGAGTCTGAATCTGAATCACCATCAGATTGATTGTCAGACTCTGATTCATCTTTGTCTTTTTTAGTTGATTTCTTTGATGATTTTGTTGAACCAATACTTTGTCTTCTACGAGTAAGAGCGAGGAAAAGATCGCCCATGAGATCACCACCCTTGGGTTTAGGGGCAGGGGGTGGTTCGTCGTCTTCGGTTTTGGGTGTCACTTTCTTTAATCTAGATTTATGACCCTTTCTAATATCAGCTAAAAGACTGCCAATGGCGCTGCCGTCACCAGGATCAGAGTCGTTGTCAGAGTCGTCGTTGTCATTGCTCGACTGCATCATGGGGGGAGGAGGAGGTGCGTTAGACATCATGGGTGGGGGTGGGGGAGGTGGTGGTGCGTTGTTGGACATGGGTGGTGGGGGTGGTGGGGGTGGGGCCGACGAGTATGTGGTGGGCGATGTGTTGGACATAGGGGGTGGGGGTGGAGGCACGCTGCCGTCTTGTACAGGTGGCTGTTGGCCCGCATCACCGCCACTGTTGGCGTCAAATGTAGGTAACACACTTGCGGCACTGGGCTGTTGCGATGGTGCAATACTAGTCTGTTCTGCAGCCCATGTAATGTTCTCAGCAACATTGGGCAATGGCAAAGCAGAGGGGAAGTTGTATACCGGTGTGGCAAAGTTGCCTGGTTGGTACTTGATCTTGACATTCTCTGCCTCTGGTCTGATATCTCCCATCTCTACAGTAATTGGAGCGGCATGAAGTGCCTTTTTCTTTTCACCAAACAATTGCACCTCCTCGCCACTTGCACCTGCTAAATTATCCAAAGTATTAGAGTATTTCTTGTATGGGTTCTCTTGAGTGTTGAACAAGAGGAGATTGGAAACACTGGGCAAATGGTTTGGTAGTCTGCCCAAACCCTCCTTAACCTCAATCTCTTTCGAGGCGGCATCTATACTCTTTTCAATAAAGACCAAATCGTTGATATCCAAATACGAGTCCTCTGGTACTTTTTTAATTTGTTGATTTTCATTGTGTAGGTGATGATGTGATTGTTTAAATGGTAATCTAGTTTTACCAGTGTAAATGGGTACATAGTCTCCCCACTTTTTATCTGCTGGATACTTTGCACTACTAAACACTGTCATTGCACTTTTACTACCTGCAATTTGTTTTACTTTATACTATAGATATAATACGAATATGTTAATATTAAGTACATTCATCTCACACACCACTTGTAAAACATGATAAATACTTGAGCATTATCTAATCTATTTGAAACATCATCTATTCTTGACTTCTCATGAGAGACTCTTGATGATATATTTGTATAAATTTCATTAAATACTTTCTCAAGTTTCTCTAAGGAATCTACTATCTGTAATATTGACTCTGTTTCACGTAAACCATTACATGTAACGGGTACTTGATATATTTGTGACATTATATTCCTATATTATATTTATATATAATATATTTCTATATATTATACCAATCTATCTATTAACAAAGTGTGATATTTATCAAACCTGTTGAAAATTATCAGGAAAAGTCAAAAATTTAAAAAAAATTCAAAAAAAATGTTTTTTTTTTTTCTATTTTTTTCATGCGATTCCGAGAGATGATAAAACCAAGGCTGGCATTTTTCCACAAACCACAACAAGATCTTTGGCACCACAATAATCTAAAAAACTTCATTGCAAAGTTGAAGTAGTATTGCATAACTTCTTCACTTCCACTTATGTGTCACACTGGAAATTTTAAATAATCAAAAGTTATATTAAAAACACATTACATTTATTTTATTTATTTAATAATTCTTGTTACCTCTTCCTTTGAAATTGGATGGTTTCTTATGTTTTTCAGTAACAATTGAAAGATGAGCACTGTCAACGTCTTCTTGTTGTTGTTTTCTTCCTGGAACAACATAGGGTTGATAACGAGTTTGTTTGTTTGTTCTTTGTGGTCCACTACCACCAACTTTTGGTGAATTGCCACTATTATTATTGTTGTTATTGGTGTTGTTATTTTGATTTTGATTATTTCTCTTTTGATTGTTTTGATTGTTGTTGTTTTGATTATTATTATTTTGATTAGGTTTGTTTAATGATTTTTCAAATTTCTTTAAATTGATTCTAGTAATACTTGATGAGAGTTGAATTGAGGATGTTGATAATACTGGTGGATTTTTAGATAGTTGAGCAATCAATGCATTGATATTTTTAGTGGCAGTGAGGGTCTTTTTGGCCAATTGACGAATGGCTTTTTCATCAGTAACAGCAACAGCAGCAGGAGTAGTAGTTGGTGTTGTGGATGTTGTTGGTGAAGTTGGTGTAGTGGTAGTGGTAGTAGTGGTAGTAGTAGATGGTGATGATTTAGCCTGTTTGGCTGGTTTAGCTTGAATTGCTTTTTGAGCCTTCAATGCAGTCTCTCTTGATTTTTCATCCAAAAATCTAAATCTTGCCAAGAGATCAGCAAATTTAGTTGGATCAACTTCGGCATTCATGTCACTTGGTTGACCAGTGATTGTTTTATATCCACAAAGCTTTCTAAGGGAACCCATTGATTTATAACCAAAGTTTGCAAAACAATACAACAATGATTCAATGATAGAGTAGGGTAAATCAATTTCCTCACCGCTGGTTGGAACAATAGTCTTGAAATAGTTGAATATTGGTTCAATGATCAAGGATGCGTCTGTTGAGTTCATAATTGGTGAAATTTGTGCCAAATAGGAATACATCTCTGCTCTAACACCTGCATCCAATTCATTGGTGGCTGGGATTAATTTATTTAAATATAAATCAAAGATCTTGCAAGAAATGTTCTCATTTGTTTGCTATAATGGTGGTGGAGTGTATTAGTCAATGATAATGTACATCCATTCATTAAACAGCAGCAATACATACATTTGATTTATGAATTAATGATCTCATAAAGTGGAATATCTTTTTAATGTTGTCATTGATTGGTTTACTTTCAATTTGTGGAATGAATAAATCAATGGTGGCGATTAAGTCTTGAATCTTGTATTGTGGGAAACAATTTAATAGCTCAAGTAATACGGTGGTCTCTTCTTCTTTGGCGGTGGGAAGGATCTTTATGATTCTGTCTCTGAAATAGGTTTGGGTCTCAACAGTGCTCTTGGCATACTCTTGTCTGATTAATGGTAAGAGATGTTCCTTGAGAAAAGACAACATAAGATGTTGATTTGGATCACTTTCCTCTGATTCCAAAAATGCTAAAATCGAGTTGATTGTATTGACCGAATGTAACTTGTACAAGGATATTAAAGATGATTTAATATTTTCAGATTCAATTTTAGAATCTAATATGATGATGATGATGATTGCAATTATCGGTGTTGTAGTTGTGTATTGTTATTATTGTTGTTGATGCTGTTGTTAATAAATAGATATTATATTATATATAGAGTAATTGAAAAAGAGTAAGTAATATGATAGTACCAGTATTTAATAATTGACCGAGAATATCAGCTAATCTGACAATATGCTCGGGGTTATCTCTACAAATAGTTGGGATTGCTTTAAGAGCATTGATTCTAACTGGAAGATCATCAGATTCAAATAGATCAATTAAACTATTAATAGCCTTTTCTTGTAAACTTGGGAATCTTTTAAAATACTTTGCCAAGAATTGTGATGATAATTGTTTGGTTTGTTTGGTTTTTTGTGATAAATCTATGATTTGTAAATAAAGTTTATCATCCTATTTATTTATATGTGTGTATACAAATATATTAATACTTGTGTATATATCTTAAAACCCTAAAATAACATACATCAGCAAAAGATGGAGAGGCATCCAATTTATTGGCGATTTCATAAAATGTATTAATATATTGATCATTTCTAACAGCTTTACTTTCTGCAACAGTGGGTGTAGATGTGTCCATTGATGTAGCAGTGTTTGTGGTGGTTGTGGTAGTAGATGTAGGTGTTTCTGTCTCCATTTCGAGTATAGACTATATCGAGTATATATATATATATATCTATTGCAATTTATATAAATGAATAAAAGTGAAGGTGAAAAAAAAATTTTAAAAAAAACTTGACAAGGGGGATGCGTGGGACAGGGCATGCGCTCATATTTATTTTCATAGTTGAAATTTACATAATAGGCAGTAGTCTATTGCTATATATATCTATCGCCCTGCGAATCATAGTCATAAATGTCATTTCATAATAAATTCATATCAGAGAGTGAGATTGAGGAACAGAGAAAACTCTATGGAGGTCAACAAAGTGATTGGGTCGATGATGGTAAGACTCTGTACGACAGACTACAGGAACAAAAGAGACTAAAGACAGAGGCCATTATAGAGAGAACAAAACATAGTATGTATCGTGTATAAACTAGTAGCACTGTCTAGTCACATCATGATTGTATATACTAATATACTATATTTAGAACCATCTCAGGGATTGGATAAAGATGATATAGAATATTTTGAAGAGAAAGAAAGAGCCGCTGCAGATAAAAAAAAAGAAGAACAAGAGGAAATTGAAAAGGATTTGGAGGATTTTAAAAGATCTCAGGCTACACATTTTGTAAACTCATTATCAAATAATAGTAATAATAACTCTTCAACATCTCCGACAACAATAACAACACCAACGTTAAATTCTGATTTTGTCAAACCAAAGCCCAAAAGCAAACTTGTAAATATTAAACTTATACCATCAACACCATCAGAAAATAAAAAAACTCAAAGAGAAGAAAGTAATGATAATGATGATGATGCTGACGATAACAATTCATCTAAAAAATTAAAAACTGATCAAAAATCTACACCACCACCTCCACCTCCTGCTCAACCAACACTGTCATCTCTACTTGGAGGATATGATGACGATTCGGAAGAAGAAGAAGAAGAAGAAAAAGATGATAAATAATACATCATCCCTATCTATATAATTACCATCATATGATGATGAAAAGAATAAAAGGTTATATTATTATTATATTATATATAACTTGATTGTACAATCATAATTAAAATAATTAATCATATGATATGAAGTCACTCGCTCGTCGCGTACTTCAGAATTTTTATAAATTTTTTTTCGACATTGCGCGGGCTGAAGTATTAAGGCGAGGATATTTTTAAGGTGTGTTGGGTGTGCCCTTCATTTTTTTTTTTTTTTA
>AJWJ01000599.1:0-13205 GCA_000277445.1 Polysphondylium violaceum | reverse complement strand
TAGGTTGGGCGGGTAATTGGCAAATGAATCAAAATGTATTTGTAATTCTCTAATTGACGCATGTTGTGATAAATCTATTGTACCCAAACTACTATTGCTCCGAAATGACGTCAATGTTGTGGGTACATTATGACTATGTAATGGGTGACTGTACTCTGAATTCAATATTGACAATGACTCGAGTGTTGACGGCAATGAGTTATCATTAATATATTGATTAAACTTTTCTCTTATGACCAATTCTTTCAAAGGATGTTTGTTCTTTGTTGTTGGTGCACTGTTAGTCTTGTCTGTCATTGTGGTGTGTTGCTTGTGCATATCCAATCTTATCTAACATACTGACTAATAAAGGTCTCAATTTTATTTAATTAATTAATTAACAAGGATGAAGGTTTGCCAAAATGTGAGAAAATTTTTTGAAAAAAAAAACACCAAAGATTTTCGTTATTAACTTTGATGTATTCTCATCATTTTCGCTATTACTTTCACATCATCATCATTATTATTGTTTCTGTTATTATGATGAGTACTGATGGGGTTAAAATAAATAATAATATTATTCCTATTGCTGTTAAAGTTTAGTTAAAAAAAAAAATTAATAGATGATATATTAACAATGGTAGTTTTAACCTCATTCATGAATGAATTTTGAAAGAGTGTTGGTGTAAAAACAGTAATTGATCATTTTGAACGATATTATCATTTTTTAATTCTTGTAAAAGCAAAAGTTGGAACAAATTTCTTTACAAGTACTCTATAATCTTGATGGAATTAGTTATTTTTTATCCTACGCCACCACCAACTTTTTATACAGCCAAAAAAAAGCTAGGATAAAATATAACTTGGAAAGAAAAATTTTTGCATGTTTTTTAATAATAGTCATTTAAATTATTTAATAATTAATTATTAAATAAGTACACTATTTTTGATTTTAATTGTTTCTTAGTCTGTAACATTTGTCTATATAAACTGTGTAAGATAATTAAACAGAAGATCTCAGCTGTGTTTCCGATTTTTATTGTATTTGATTGATTGATTGATTATTGAAATGACCATCGGAATTAGGCTTGTTAAGAAATTCAAGGATGCCTCTGTTTTTTTTGAATTTCTTTTCCGGAGCAATCTATGATTAATTTATTACCTTACATATATATGCTTACTTCATTGCTACTCTTTTGAGGAACACAGATCAATTTGATTTTTATATTCTACGAATTACAAAATAACATAAGAATACCAAACATATACAATTGATAGGTATAGAGAGAGATGAAGATTGTATAGATTTAAGATAGATCGTCTTAGTTACTACACCAACTTGTTATATTTATTAGTAATTGTAAATTTGGATTCTATAAAGATACAACAATAATAGCAAAAATAATGAAAAGCGAATTTATCATCAATTTTGAAGAAGAGGAGTGTTGAGAAGCGAAATCAATATAAACTTCATTACCATTTTTTTTAATAGTTGGTTTGGATGATAAATGTGGATGGTTTGCTTTGAGACAGGTCCTTGAGGCTTTACCATCAATAGTTTCACAAACTGGTTGGCCACCATTATGGGTCACACACAATTCATTTCCATTTGGGTTGGATTCAAAACATGCTTGCATATTATCATTGTAATCGACACATGCTTTAGAATTTATATCATAGTTATCAATATATTGAACATAACCATCATTAAAAGTTACACCAATACTGATGTCGTTGGATAGTTTAGTGAAACATAATGTTTGAACATAATAAAGGCCACTTGGTGAAGTTGTAGTTCCAGTAGTGGTGCCAGTGGTTGATGGTGAGCTAGTAGATCCAGTAGTAGATCCAGTAGTAGATGTAGAATTATTACGACATGCACTCTTTCCAGATAAAATTACTTGATACAGACAACTGCCGACAGGATTTTCTTGAGCAGATACAACTGAGTTCTCTTTATTTGGGTCACAAATCATAACAACTGTGGTGGTTCTATAGTTTCCATTTTTACAAACCTCATATGATGTTGTATATTTGATACCAACTCCTACATCTACATTGGTAAAAGTACCTGTTCTTAAATCACCAATACTATAGTACTGAAATTGCTTTTGATAATTAAGTTGGTACTGGCACACTGCTGCTCCAGTGGTGAGAGATGAGCATTTTGAAGCAGCATTACAAACATTCCAATAATAAGTGACGGTAGATGCTCCTCTTGGTACTACAAAGGACCAACTATTGGTGGTGTTTGAAAAACCACTGTAATCAATTCCATTATAAACACAATTTGATGGACTTGTTTGTGCATTGATCAAAGCACATGTTAGGGCAAAGACTAAAAGAGTTAAAAAAATTTGATTATTCATTTTAAAATGAAACCACCAACTCTATGCCATCTCTTTTAAATAGTAGAGATCTATTGTTTTCACCCAAAAATAAAATTAAAAAAACCTAGATATCCAAGACTGCTTTTCACAATTGATGGGGGTGAAAACAAGATTTTTAAAATTTGCCAAAATAATTTTTTAGAAAATCATTTGAATTTTTAAAATTCCTATTAATTATCATTGTTAAATGGGGTGGCCATCCCCTATGAATGCATTCATACATACAACCCTCCGCAATTGTGAAAAGCTGTTTGCAATGATCAATTGAATTGAGTACTGCCATCATTATCATTGGGTGTTTAGAAACAAACTTTTTCAATGATATTAAAGTCATTTGATGTAGTACCAGTGGTGCTAGTGGTTGATGTTGAAGATAATCCAGTAGCTGATGTAGAATTATCGGCACAGGTACTCTTTCCCGATAAAAATAACTCTCAATAACATTTTTCTGATTAGGATTACATCTCATAATAACAACGTACATATATCCAAATTACACAAAAAATCTTCTCTCAGATTTCAAGGAGTGGTTTGTCTTGGGTTTTTGAGAATTTTTTTTTTTTGGAATGTGCAAAACACGCTCATTGGCACCGCGCTAATTTAATATGAGGGAATGGTGAAAAAACAAAAAAATTTCCTATCAGGATAAAATTAGATATTTTAATTACATCCTACCTTCTCATGTTAACATATATGTTTTTGATCTAGTATCATTACAAAAACATGTAAAAACCAATTTTAAAGGCCCACAGCCCCTATTTATTACTTTCTTTAAACCGTGAATTTTAAATTAAATGTTTTATCGTACAACATCAAGCTATTGGAAATATTACAAGTATAACAAATATCAATTTTTAAATCCTATTCTATTTTAGATTCTAATTCTCTTTTATTTCAAATAATACCAATCAGTATGTTTGGTTCCAAAAAACGAGAAGTATAGAAAACATGTATCACTAATCGAAAAACAGGATTATTATTCAACTACACCATCTCTTTCAAAGATTAAACAAGGTTTAAAAGAATTGGTTTTACCAAAGAAGTTTAATCAGGTTATTTATAATAATTCATTGCCTTCAGCACTCCGATCACTCTCAATATTAAATCCCTATTACAACCTAATAATCTTGTAACAACACTGACCTCGTTCAAATGTGTTAGTGATATGATGAAATTAGATTTATCAGCTTATCAATCAATCAAAGAATTGAGTGTACATGGTGATTCAATAATAAATTATCCACCAAATATCGAGACCTTAGACCTGCAACTAAAAGATGATGAAAATTATGAACATTATGACCATGGTAACTCTAATGGTGTCGAAGAAGAGTACCAGTTCAACTTTGGTAACACACACTTGATCAAGAACTTGAACTACCGTTCATGAAGCGAAACTAATTTAGAAAAACTACTCGACCTGCTTACATTTGTGTTGGGTCGTGATTTCTATCAAGATCTCAATGATAATCTTCCATCGTCATTGACTGAATTGGTGTTAAATCGTCACAGTTCCCACCCAATTTTAAGAAATTTGCATTGCCTTGTTATGATGGTGTATTGGATATCCTACCAACAATCAATCATTTGGAACTCAATCGAAACATTGCTAAACAAAAATAGATAGGGTGGAGGAGCTCAGCATTAATGATGCACAATTTGTTCCTCTAGATTGGGTTTGGTATACATATTTTTACTATGAAATAAGGTGGTAGTAAAAGTTGCTCGTAAACTATCAAGAAAAGTGCAAAAATATAAAATATAATCAACAACAAATGTATAAATATAAATAAAAACAAATATTAGTTTTTAATCGAATATTAATTTAAATAGAATTAATAAAGATAAAAATAGGTACACCCACCTACCACATCACACATCTCACCATTTATAGTTATCTTAAAAAATTAGGTTTTGTATTGTATTATTCACACACACCCCATTTATTGTATAAAATAAAAATAGTAATATTATCACTACAAATTTAAAATTTATAAATAATAATAAGAGCAACAGTATTAGAAATGATTGCCAGTAATAATACAAGAGAAGATCTTGAAAAAGACAATTCAAGATTACAAAAAGAGAATTGGGAATACAAAAGAGTAGGTTGTTCAAATGCAAATCACAACTCATTGTTTACTCTATTGGAAATAAGTAATAACGAAAATGATAGATTAAAACATGAGATCAATAATATAAACCAAAATGTATCCTTTATAAATAAGAATCTAGACAACTGTAACAATAAAATAGATCTGTTGTTGGGCAAGATAGAGTCTTTGGTTATAGTAAATGATTCACTCAACACTAAAATAGAGAATCTCAATCAACAACAATACACTCTAAAAGAACAACAACTCAATAGTTTGGAAAAGATAGACTCTTTGACAAGGGCAAATGAATCACTTCACCAACAACTAAAACAACAACACAATAGTTTGGAATCTAAACTCGATGAACAACATATGCAAATAAATGACAGAGTAATAAAGACTTATGAAGAGATGGAATCATGTAAACAAGATTTACTGTTTTTAAAAACCTATTCAATTTTTGAATTATTCAATGATTGGATTGATAATAGGAAAACAATTGATTTTAAATTACTATACAAGGTAAATATACCAATGCATAATCTATTGATGTTATTTCTCATCACTAACTGTTTGTTGTTTTATAAAAGGCATCAGGGGATGATTTTTTAACACAATCATTTCATTCAGCATGTGATGGTAAAGGTCCAACAATTACAGTGATTGAAACAACAGATGGTTGTGTGTTTGGTGGTTATAATAGTCAATCTTGGAATTGTGATAATAAATTTTATGGTGATGATAAATGTTTTATATTTACACTGGTCAATAAACATGGAATCAAACCAACTAAATATATCCCGCAATATAAAGATCAAAATACTGTTGGAAGTTCTATCAATCTGGGGCCTATGTTTGAAGCAGATATCGTTGTTCGTCCAAAAAGTTCATCTCAATCATTCCCATGTAAATACATAGATACAACTGGGAAGGGTAAATCAACTCTTTCCCCAGCACCATCATTTACCATTAAAACCATTGAAATCTATAAATGTAAATAGTTCTAATAAAAATTGGTTATTTAATTATCATTATCATTTCTATATTTTGAGCATGGCAGTAATCCCTACACACCATTTTTAGATTTTCTTGAAAAATTAGTCTTTTAAATTATTAACCCCATTACCTATCAAAACAATATATTTTTCAATTGTTCTTTTATTTATGTAGTTATTTTTTAGCCAAATCACAAATAAAAATAGGTACACCCACCTACCACATATACTATTTTTAGATTATTTAAAAATTAAGTTTTGAAAATTATTCACACACACCACACATCTATTTTTTCCTCAAATCATTATTATTAAAAACAATAAGAAATAGAATAAAAAATAAATATAGAAATGATTACAAGTAATACAAGAGAAGATCTTGAAAGAGATAATGCAAGATTACAAAAAGAGAATTGGGAATTCAGAAATCAATTGAAAGTTGGTTGTTCAAATATAGATCACAATTCATTGTATTTCCAATTGGAAATAACTAAAAATGAAAATCAGAGATTACAACAAGAGATAATTAATATAAATCAAAATGTCCAGAAATTATTAGAGGAAAACTATATCAATGTCGGACACAATAACAATAAAATGGATTTATTATTTGGTAAAATAGAGTCTTTGGTAAAAGCAAATGAAACACTACACCAACAATTAAAACAACAACACAATAGTTTCGAGATTAAACATTTGGAAATGGGTAACAAAGTCTCAAAGACTTGTAAAGATATGGAATCATGTCAACAAGATTTACAGTTTTTAAAATACAGATCTATATCAAAAATCATTGAATATTCATCTTTTAAAATTATTAATGATTGGATAGATGATAGTAAAGCAATTGATTTTGAATTGCTATACAAGGCATCAGAGGATGATTTTTCAGCATCATCATTTCATTCAGCATGTGATGGGAAAGGGGCTACAATTACAGTGATTGAAACAACAGATGATTGTGTGTTTGGTGGTTATAATAGTCAATCATGGAATTGTGATGGTAATTGGTATGGTGATGATAAATGTTTTATATTTACATTGGTCAATAAACATGGAATCAAACCAACTAAATATTCTCCAGGAAATACAAATTATGTTGGATCTGGTAAAAATTATGTTGCTATGTTTGGTGATGGGTTTGATATAGGAGTTGGTCAAAAATATTCATATCAATCATTCCCCCAAACATATATTGACACAACAGGTAAGGGTAAAACAACACTCAATCCAACAAGATCCTTTACCATTAAATCTATTGAAATATACAAATGTATTTAAAGATAAATAAATATTGAGAACTGACATTAATAATTTTTATTATTAAATTGATTAAAAGTTAAAGTCTATCAATATATATTGTTTATAATTTGTTGCCCTTAACAAATGAGCACCTCCTTCACAATGTGGGGATGGGTGATCTTCAAATTTTTTTAAGTTTTTTTTTTTACATGATCATTTCCCCTCCACACAGCTACAGACAATAATGATCAATCTAGAACTTTCTTGCAGATAAGGAGGGTAATGTTAGACTGGTCAAAGGAGGTGGCCAATACACACATCAATACCTACATTAAGGATTCCTTTATTTATATTGTATACTCTTGCCACTCTTGCCAATGCAGGTCTAGAATCAGATGATGTGATACCCAGTGGCTATGTATATCTTACCAAAGAAATCTAATATCCAAAAATTTAGATTTATTCCTCCTTGATTTCAGATTAAACATTAGATATAATTCATTGAATCAAATGACCCAGGTGTATTTAAACGTAGAAAGAGTAATCCTCATCGGTCTATAGAGGAGGTTGTGATGCCTTGAATCCATTGAATATGATTGATTATATTTTTGTTTGAAACCTTTTTTTTTTTCTTTTTTTCTTCTTTTTTTTCTTTTTTTTTTATTTTTTTTACAGAGTCTCAAACCAATACCTATAAATTCTATTGCGATTAAGTTATTAAGAGAAGAGATTGATAAAGCAAGAGAATTGGGAATATAGAAATTGAAAGTAGGCTGAATCATATATATAGAATAGATACTCTTCGATTGTGTTTCATAACAATAAATGTTAATATTGTTAAGAATGTCAGGTTGGTGACCTTGTTGTTTTTTGCTGCTACAAAGTACTTTGTGTTGCTGTAGAGATTTTAGGATTTTCTGTGCCTTTCTATTGTTTTTATGTTGTTGTTGTTGAGTCAGTTAAAATAGGGTTATTACCTGCATGATCTTGAAACATAATTTATAGTTATTATCGATAACCATTTTATGAGGTGCTTTAGCACGAAAATACCACATGCTATCACCCTAGCAACCACCCTTAGGCGTTTTTCAAAGCTTCTGTGAATTGCAGTATCTCATCCATGGGTGGATTTTATCCAATCAATTAAGGTACTAAAATATTCGAATTTGCATGAAATGGTTCAGCTTTCTCCTTCATTGCAACATTTGGGTGTCTTGGTCAAAGTAAATGATTCACTCAACACGAAATTAGAGAATCTCTATCAACACAATGTACTAAGACTCATTTCACAAGACAAACACACTCTGGTGGGGTCTTTTTGCAAATTGATATGAGGAATTTATAAATATAAAAAAATAAAATTTTAGGAGAAAAAAGAAAATTATCTATGAATTGAATCCCTCATGTCAATCTACTTTTTTATAAAAAAGGAAAAATCTCATCAAAAATATTTGTGTGCAAATAGAGTGATCATAAAATACTGATAAACTATAAATAATGACAGAAGAATCATTTTATTTGATTTGGAGAAATCAATATACTCGAAGATTGTTAAGAAATCTAGTGTGTAAAGAATATATTATCAATGTGAAGAATAATGAATATATGATAGAGAATCACCAGTATTTGTCATTGTTTACCAATAGAGATAAACTAGATTATAATATCTCTATTCGTTTCAGGGGTTTTTATAGTGATTACGTTGTTATCGACAAAAGAAATAGATATCTGATCGATGATGTTGATATTATTGTAGAGAGTGATGATGTTATTAATTTAAATGAAATTCATGAAGGAGTACATAAACTTTCATTTTTCATATCTCCAGAAACTACAAGTGCAACTGGTAAATTACCATCTTCCATCAGCTATTTGCGTTTGTGTAATCAATCTTATGGTGATCAACCCCCTTATGCACAACAAATATTGTCAAATCTACCTGCTAATCTACAAGAGTTGGTGTTGGGAATTCAACAATATAGCATTACCAGTCCATGTATCATGCCAGAATCCCTCACCGATATCAAGTCCGATGATACTGATACCCCCTTAAACTATGAAAACTTAAAATGGTTTGTAGTCCCCGCCATCAAAGTGTATCAGAGCTGTATCGTTTATATTGATTCAATGGAATCTTTTGAATGGCTCCTTGTAAACAAATGGATTTGTAGCGTCCAGATTGATTCGAATGTATTAAATATGAATCAACTGCCCTCACATGTAACTCATGTTGTAGTGAACGATGATATAGTTCAAGATACATCATCCTTTCCTCAAACACTGGAGTCTTTATTTTGTTGCTCTGGTACACCAATCCCTCATTTCGCTCATCTCAAAGTCTTGAATATAGATGGTGTTCATGAATTAAAGTTGGAGAAGGGAGTTCTTCCTGCATCGCTACAAGACTTAAGTTTGGATTATTATCACCCTCTAGAGGTAGGTGTATTGCCACCTCATTTGACCAGTCTAAAATTACACTACTACAATCAGCCCCTCTGCCCCAATGTTTTACCACCTCACTTAACCACTCTTCATTTACCCTCCTACGATCAGCCCCTCTGTCCCAATGACTTACCATCGTCAGTCACAGATTTAAAACTTACATCATTTAACCGACCATTAGACGCATATGTTCTACCTCAAAAGCTGAAAAGATTACATTTGTATAAATTCTCCCAACCAGTATTTCCTTCACACTCGCTGCCAGTGTCTCTAACTCATCTCATTATTAATGGATACAATGTATCATTTGATCAATGCCAACCATTAGACAATTTAAAAAAACTCGAAATTGAAACACTGGATCCATCACTAGCTATTTTATTGGCCAATGTAGAGAAGATTCATTTGTTGATCGACAATAGAGAAGTCTCTGATCCCTCCAGTATTGCATTTCTCCACAACACCTCTATTCGAAGATTGGTTCTCGATTTTTTTTCTAAAATAACTCTTTATCCAAACACATTTCCACCAACACTCAGACATCTCACTCTTGCCAATGCAAAACTAGAATCAGGTGATGTAATCCCCAGTGGCTGTGTATATCTTACCAAAGAAATGCAAGAGAATTGGGAATACAGATACAGGTAAGGGTAAATCAACACTTTCTCCAGACCATTATTTATCATTAAAACTATTGAAATCTTCAAATGTAAATAGTTCTACTAAATATTGGTTAAATGATTATCATTTATTTATTTTGAGCATGGCAGTAATCCCCCCACTGATTTTTAAATTAAAGTTTATTTGTCCTAGAACATCAAGTTATTGGTCACCATCATCTTTATCATCATGATCATCAACAGTTTGTAATATTGTATCGAGTGGTTGATTAAATGATGATGGCAAGACAACAGATTCCACTGTACAAGGTATTTTAGTATATGGTGTAATGGAATCACAGAGTGTAATACTAGTAATGCTTGCTGGAATTAAATGATAACTCTGAATACGCATTGAATCATGTAAAACCAATGTTTTAATATGAGGTGGTACTAATTCAATTGGAAAGATGATATATTTTTGTTGAGTAATGCTTCGATTGAATTCCAAATGATTGATTGTTGTTGGTATAATATCCAATACACCATCATAATAAGGCAATGCTAATTTTTTTAAATTGGGCGGAAATTGAGACGATGATGTAAATGATGGTTTTGATCCGGTATTTAACATCAATTCAGTCAATGAAGATGGAAGATTATCATTAAGATTTTGATTGAAATCATTACCCAACACCAATGTTAACAATGATGTTGGTAATATTGATTTGTTTAGTTTATGATTAAATACATCACCAAACACTAATTTCTCAACACAATTTGGTAGAGTACCTTTTAGCAACACTTGATTAAATGAATCACCAAATGAGATGGATTTAATGTTGTTTCCAAGTGTGTGTGGTACAATGAAGGAATTGAAATGCTTGCATGAATATAAATGTATTGATGTTGAATCAGAGTAGAATGAGCTGACTAGTGATGATTTCTTAACCAATGGACTATCAGTGGGCTCTTCGAGAGTTATTTTACCATAAGGCGATTTAAATGATTTAATTGTTGTTGGTAGGAATATCTTGTATCTGGATTGAAATTTCAGATATTTAACTTGTGGGGGTATTCGATCATAATTTTGCATCGAATTGGATTCCAAATGGTGAACCGATTGAGGTAAACTTTTGACCCCCCGGGTATCTCCTAACGATAGATGAGTGAGGCCTTTTGGTAAGTCTTCTTCTTGCATGAAACCCAACAATTCGCCGAGACTGAGGTATTTGAGTGCTGGGGGAAATGAAATGCAAGCAAATGATTGACGGAAATCTCCTTGGAAAATCATTTGAGTGATTGTTGGTGGTAATGTTAGAATTGCCGAATTGAATGTTTCATCCAAGACCAAGGTATGAACAGATGGTGGAATATTAATGCCATCGCCATCATTATCGATATATTGATTATCGAGCCAAAATAAGTGAGTTGTATTTGATGGGATTGTGATTCTATTCTTTGATTTCGAGTAAATATAAAACACACCATTGACCAATCGACTTGATATGAATGATGGGATGTCATATTCTCCTTTATCTTTTTGGTACATTAAATTCTTTAATTCAATTCTTTGAACGGTGGATGGAATATCAGTACTATTGATATCGTTGAAGGCTGTGTTGGCAAGATAAAGGTATGTGACTGAAGGTGGAATGCAATGTGCTAGATTGTGCATGAGCTTATTCAAAGTCAGATACCTCACACTTGGAGGTATTTTACCAATATACGCTTCATCATTGTTGTCTATGGTGAGATTTGTTACAGATGGAGGTATATCATCAACTTGAATATCACACAAACTAATGTTTTCAAGACTGAGATGGGTGATCCAATCCGGTATTCCTTTGGTAAAACTACATCTCAACTTTTTGATTGATTTAGAGATAAAGCTTGAGAGATTGTTATTGGTTGTACCATTTTCTTCCCCATAAAAACTAATTTCGTCTGCTTTATCAAACTTTAACAAAGCTGGACCCAGTTGGGTGACATCTTTTACCAAGATATTATATTGTTTAAATCTATCGATATGCTCTAAAGTACCTGTTTTGCTATCAAATCTTAATGGTGATTTCGTTAGATCATACAATGCTTCGAGTACTAAAGGTTTCAAGTAAATGTTTCGCCATATCTTGAAAAATGTGTTAAGCATAGGCTGTTGATTAGGTTTATAATTGTTGATTATCTTTTCCCCTCTATTTTAATGTTAATGTAATTAATCTTTATACAATATATAGGTAACCTATCTATGGTATTTGATACATACCTCTGATGATTATCTTGTGTCTGTGAATGATTTTCTAAATAATAGCCAAGGTCAAGATGGAGTGTTTCAAAAGCTGGTGAAGATATCGGACGAGCATCTGTACATCTAAAAGATTTATGGAGACACTTGAGCTCTTGAACTGATGCTGGTACTTCGAAATCCAAAAATTCTGATGACAAGTATTGAATATTGGGTAATGTGTCGAGAAGTTCTTTCAAATTACTAAATCTGAATTGATCCCTTGTGTTACATGAATACACTAAACTCTTGATTAAATGTTTGTTGAGTTTGAACTGATATCCTTTCTTTGAGGGGGATATCAGTTTTAGTGCCTCAACATTTGGCGGATAGTATGTGATTGCATCTGCATATACTTTTAACTCTTTAATTGATTCAAACTCTGATAAATCTAATTTAATCTCATCACTATTACATTTGAATGATGTCAATGACAATGGTAAATTATTACTATTTAATGGGTTGTTGTAGTCTAGGTTATTTATTGATAATGATTGGAGTGTTGATGGTAGTGTATTTTTGTGTATTCGATTATTAAAACGCTCTGGTAATACCAACTCTTTTAAACCTTGTCTAATCTTTGGTGGTGTTGGTGCCGTTGAATAATAATCATCTTTATCTAATACTGTTACATGTGATCTATAACTTTTGTAATCTAAACAGAAACATACTGATTGAATAGATGATGGTATTAATATCTTTAACGAGCTTGGTAATGGTTCATATCCTTCCTCATCCTCATGAAATTCATCTTGTTTTGATACTAGGGGGTCCTGATCTCCATCATCATTTTGATCTATTTTTCTTTTCTTTAATGGATGAGTGCTATTACTATCTATTTCTATTTCATTATCTTGATCGTTATTTAATTCTTTATCTTTATTTCTTTCTATTTCCATTTTTTCTTCTTTTGTTTCTATTTCAACATCATCATTATCATCATGTTCATCATGATCATCAATATTATTATTATTCTTATTATTATTTTTATTATTATTATCATCTTGTTCACCATCGTCATTATTATTATCTTTAGCATCTCGTTCAAAATAAAAGTTAATTTTAAGATGAGTGATTGATGGAGGTAGATACCCTTTTCTACACAACCAATTGTTTGTAAAATGATTATTTTCATCTATAATTATAGAAAGTTCTAAATGAGTTAGGCTGATTGGTAT
>AJWJ01000598.1:0-13239 GCA_000277445.1 Polysphondylium violaceum | reverse complement strand
TTTTTTTTTTTTTTTTTTAATATCCTGGTATTGAGAGAAAAAAAAAAAGCCAACACCTCAAAATAATGAAATTTAATGAATGATTGAAAAAAACAATATGTAATGATTATTTAATACAATAAAAATGAAAATGAATAATGTTCTATTGTATCGATGTAAAAAATGAATACAATACCTGAATTAAATACCATAAAAGAAATCCAAAAATAAAAGGAATCAAAATAGCCGTAATTTCCATTTAAAGTATATTTTATTAATAAATTCACAAATCCAAATGATCATCATATGATGCGCAGTTTTGAAAATAAAAAAAATCAAGAGGCTTTTTTAAAAAAAAGTGCAAAATAAATCAAATAAAATAAAATTCACAAAATATTGAGCGAGCACAAACATCAGTATGACCCTTGATCAATAGACCCATAAGCACACATTAAGATGCTTGTGCGAACGCACGTCATGTGAAATCAACAACAATGATTGCATCGTGAATGTAGTTTTTTTCCATTAGGAACATTTGATGGTAAAAAGGTGCACTGAAACAATATTTACGTCACAAATGGTGCCTCTTGTTGGAGGATGAAAATAAATTTAATTAAAAAAAAACATTTTTTCAAAAAACCCGTTTTTTTTTTTTTTTCTTTTTTTCTTTTTTTTTATTTCTGTAACCCTTATAGCCAAAAGGAGTCAATAAAAACTAAAAAAAAGAAAGCACAGAAGAGGTTCTATTTGTGTGTCTGTCTGTCATTTCTCTATTTTTAAATAATCCAATTTATATATAAAACCAACCTTTTTCAATTTCAATTTAATCTAATCATCACATCGAATTTGACTAAATAAAAAAAAAAAAAAGTTTTTTATATATCTCTAATTTTTTTCTATTCATATATGACAGGTAGGTGTAAATAATGACAAGAATCAAAGATCTGAGTTTATATATTTCTATATAACCCCACTTTTCACACTTGTCAAAAAAATTTATTCAATTTTGACACACAGCAGACACTAACATTGTTTCATTCCCTTTTTCTTTTTTTTTTCAATTTATTAAATTCAAAACACACACCAGAATCACCCTATAGAATACATAGAAGACCAAAAAAACACATATACGTTTAAACTTGGGTGCATCCACAAACAAAGTTTTTCTATTCCTTATTTTTTTTTTTTAGTTTTTTTTTTTTTCTCTTATTTTTTTATAAATTTTTATAGGTTTTTCATATACAACTTATTACATTTAGAAAAAGAAAGAAAGGCAAAAAAGATATACATTCAATTCTATTTATATATAAATAAAAATGAATTGTAATAATACAAACAATGTAGACAACAGTAGTTTATATCATCAAGAAGGTTGTATTGATAATCTTTGTAATTTAGATAATAAAGAGGACCCACACTCTAGTTCCTCACCATCGCTTCCCTCGGCTTCCCCTTTTTCTTCACCTACCAATGTAAATATCATGATGATTTATTATGTTTTTGTTTGTGTATTGACATTTCCCTTTATATTTAGCCACTTTTATCACAGCAACAGCAACAACAACAACATCATCATTATTCAAATAGTAGTCCATTAAATACACCACCTATAGGTTCAACTACACCATCATCTACATCATCTACAACAACAATGATTCCTCCACTTAATAATAATAATAATAGTACAACAACAACGACAACAACAAAAAAATTACCAAAAGCTAAAAAAGAAAAGGAACAACCAATGATGATGCCAACACCAAGTAGTGATTTTAATGATTATGATGATGATGATGAAAATCCAAATGATAAACAAAAGGCAAGAAGAACCAATCAAAACATTGCCAGTAGAAATTATAGACAAAG
Source organism: Polysphondylium violaceum (assembly GCA_000277445.1). Lineage (NCBI taxonomy): Eukaryota > Evosea > Eumycetozoa > Dictyosteliales > Dictyosteliaceae > Polysphondylium > Polysphondylium violaceum. Next base: position 11,394 of record AJWJ01000598.1, on the reverse strand, counting down.
AAAGAAGGTTTATATTAAAGAGATGGAGGATAAAATTAGTCAGTTGACATTGGAAAATGATACATTGAAAAAAGATTTACATAAAGTTGGTAATAATCCAATGGAAATTCTTAGATTCTCCAGGGAAATGGTACTCTTGACTACAGAGATTCGTAAATTGGTTGTTCAAATTGATAGAGCTCTTAGAAACAATGAATCTGATGCTGCCATTAAAAGTCTATTAAACCTATGGCATAATACAATGGATTTAGCATCAAGTGCAAATGAAAAAGAAATTGAAAGAGTAAATATGTTTATATTTTGATAGTACTACTATACATTTATTAATTTAATTTATATATAAATTTAAATATACACATATAAACTATAATAATAATTATAATTACTCTAGTTTGTTCACCCATTTACACAAGCAAAATTAGCAATAATGGGATATAAACCACATTCAAATCCATGGACAGATTTTGTAAAATCACCCAAACAAACAGATTGGTGGAAAAAGTTTGCAGAAAAAGTAGGATTAACAAATGAACAAGTAGACTATGTGACACAGTTGTGGTCAAGATTTACAGACGATGAAAAGGTGATGAAAAAGGAATTAGATGAATTGGATATATATGTAAAAAACTTTTTTTTAACCAAGGTGGTTGTACTTCCAGATAATAATAAACTGTTGGACGTCATTTCCAGCGGTATGCCAGTACCAGAATCATTGGAACACGAGATTCTTCAAACGAGTGAAATGTTGGAGTTTATCTATAATTTGGAAAAACTCAAGCAAAACTTTTTGAAAATGAATCGTTGTGTTTGGCATACTGGTAGACAAATGTCTAAATATCTCACTGTAAGACAAGAGGCCATGCTCTTGGTCTTGGTTCACTCTAATACAAAATATATTCACACCAATATGGAAATGGCAACTAATCTATGGAATCAATTGAATCAAGTGTCTCCCATTACAAAACCACTCTTGGTCGGTGGCTTAAATAATCCATATAATACTAAAGACATTAAAGATGATCCACTCACTCCTGCTTTGGTTCAACATCATCAACAACTTCAACTGTCTCATACTCAACAAACTACTCCCCTTCCAACTTTTCCAATTAAACCATTGAACAAGGCCGTTAGCAATAATGATCCAGATTTATTCTTTGGTACAATTCCTGTTTCTCAAGTCCCCCTTTCTTATCAACAAAATAGTAATATGTCTTCTCTAACTGAAAATCTAAGAAACTTTCAACAACAACAACAACAACTACAACAACAACAGCAACAGCAATTACAACAACACTTACTTCAGCAACAACAAATTCAACAGCAACAAGCTCAACAACATATGCAACATATTCAACAACAACAACCAATTCAAACAAATAATCCAAATACATCAACCAATAATAATACACAATCAAATAATTATTTTACAAATTCAAATCCAATACAATCACCAAATAATAATAACAATATTACAAATTTAACAACAGCAACAACTACAAATAATACAACAACAACTACAACCAATGCAACTACGTCTACATCTACATCACATCATAACAATACAACATCAAATACCACTACACCTACATCTGTACCAGATTTATCAAATTCTTATGACTTTATGTTTAGTTCCACATTTAATAGTAATTTAAATTATACAGATCTAACAACTGGTGAAGGAGATAGAAATATATTTAATAATCATAATGGTGTCGTTGGTACTCCAATTATGAATAATAATAGTAATCAAAATAATAGTAATGGTAGTATTAATAATATTATTTCAAATTCTCCCACTTTACCCTCTTCATCATCGCAATCGAGTCAAAATAATGAAAACTCTTATCAATTCCATTATTATCAACCAATTCAATAATATCTTTTGATATCGATTGGTTTATTAATTTTTTAAATGAGATAGAAAATATATCATTAATAATAATATATTATTTCATTATTTTGATTTCAAAAAAAAAAAAGAGAAAAAAAGAGAATCAAATAATATTTTGTACATAGTTTATACGACCCATTAATATATAATACAAATTCTATCTTTTATCTAAAATTATTAAATAAAGGAAAAAGTTTTTTTAAAATCTAATTTTAATGAGTATTCTATTATTTTAGATGTCAGTGCTCACAAAGACACTTTATAATGATGATACCACTACACCTTTACTGCACTCGAAACTACTGTTGTTAAAACATTTATTAAAATAAAATTAATTAACGATCATTATATTTATCAATTTATACAAGTATTAGATACTAGATCACATTTATTCGTTGCATATGTGAAGTTCTTTATCTTTTTTTTTTTTCTTTTTTATTATTATTTATTTTTTTAAAAATTTTTTTTTTTTTTTTCGTACGAATCACTCGACTAACCCCCTGAAAAAAAAAAAATTATTCATTCATAATCTTTGTGGACATCTAAAGAATTGACATAGAAGCTTACAAATGGTTATTATATTTTTAAATATTAGAAGGATCGACAAGATCTAGCTTTTGGAAAAGTCCCCGGATCCTAGGATAGAAAGTATCACCCGTAATGGTAGTGTCTTAGTTGGTATTATATGACAAAGAAGATATCAATCTCTACATGTTTGTATTGATTGCATATCCGAGTCTTTTATGATTCAAATTAAGTCAATGATCGCAGTACAAGATTAATGCAATTAAGAATGTGCGAGTTTATATTTAAACTTATTGTTTATTATATATCTTATCTCGTACTTCTTTACTTAATGGGGCTTACTCTAAAGATGTCCACCACCACCCCCCTCCCCTTCCCCCTGTAAATAAATTAAAACCTTTTAAAAAATATATAAATCATTTGTGTTTTTATTATGATCCATATTTTTTAATATTAATGGAATCAAGTAATAATTGGACGGGTTTGTAATATGGAATCGATCAGCATTATGATATAACGTTTTTTTTGATAACTTTTTTGCACAGATTCATTTCAAGACAAAATAAAAAGATGATGAATTTACATCCAATAGATGGGATGCTCAATGCCAGGTGGATGTTCTGAATGTGATAGAGGATGTAGTATCATGGAATCGGTAATACTTGATAATAAACTCATAGAAAGAATATTCTCATAAAATCGATTGTTTAAACCTTATCAAAGGAAAAGAGTGTTATAGTCGATGTATTGTAATTGCTCATGGAATCAATCGAGTAATGCTTTTCAAACGATTGTGATAAACATTCTTTTCAAAATATTATTTTAGATATTATCATCAATTTATTCAGCAATAATAACAAATGCAAACCCATCCCTCTTATACATAAAACTTTGATCTGATCTGTAATATAAAGTCATATGCACTGTATTTCATGCAAAAAATTGCTGGTATGGTGAATTTTTTACAAAGTTTTTACACACATCAAAATTTTTACGTATTTTTTTTTTTTCTGAATTTTTTTTTTTTTTTTTTTTGTCGAAACTAGTGGCCTATTTTTTCACGGCAGACATTTTTTTGTTTTTTTATCTCTAGATCCATAGATACAAACAACTAAACGAAACTATGCCTTCTGTTCCAGTAAATATTAAATTTCCAACACTTACATAGGGGTTATGTTGTATTTGTATTAGATGAAAAAAAAAAGTATTGTAGGATGAATAATTATCGATTATTGTCCCTACCTACTTTAAATACAGATTTTCTATACAGACACACATATACATAGAGTATGCCAAATATAATCTATCAATGATTATTTGTGGTTCTCTCCCACAGCTTAAACATCATTAAAATTTATTTTCCTTTCCTAATGTTCAATATATTAATATTATCTCTTACTATTAGAAAACCAAAACCGAAAGAAAGAACCACAAATTCGTCATCGATTGCACTGCCCCAGCTGGTAAAATCGTCGATGTTGCTGCTTTCGAAAAGTTCTTAACTGACAGAATCAAGGTCGAAGGTAAACTCGGTAACCTCGGTACCAACGTTGTTGTCTCCCGTGATAAATCCAAGATCATTATCACCACCACCATCCCATTCAGCAAACGTTACCTTAAGTATCTCTCCAAGAAGTTCCTTAAACAAAGACAAATCAGAGATTTCCTCCGTGTTGTTGCCACCACCAAAAACACCTACGAACTCAGATACTTTGCTCTTGCCAACGAAGCTATGGAAGAAGACGAATAAACTATTCGCCCTCAATATCTCTTCTAAATAAATTAATCAATTATTTAATAGTTGTTTAACAAATTAATCTCATGTCTTTTCATTTTCCTTTCTAAAATAGTTATAGTTATGTGACATAATTTATTTTCTATTTATCGTCTTTAATGGATACATTCTTGTTGGTCAACATGAATTCTTTACTTTAAAAAAAGAAACACAAAATGCAAATTGTGCAATAACTTAAATATAATCACATCGCATGTGTCTCTTCTCTTTTTGTCCTAAATATGTATTTATCTTTTACATAATAAAATTCTTATTGTTCCTCTTGTCCTTGATGATGCCGGATCAATTCAGAGAATTATTGATTTTTTTTGTTTTTTAGGTAATCAAGAAAAATGATCAAATTTTGTTTGATTTTTTCATTTTCCCAATCTTCGATACCTCTGGTTTTAAAGAAAATGAAGTAATTTTGTTTTCATTACCAATCAAATGGACACAACTCTGTGTATGGTCTTCGGTTTTACAATTCTTGGCGAAGTGACGCTTCATTATGAAAAACTTGATTAAAAATTGCTATTCATAGTACTTTAGAGGGTTATGATTATTTAAAGAATCCAAAAGATCTAAAAGAACCTTTTCAAATGCGATCATATCATTCGGAAAAGTCTTTAAATGAAAAACACCAAAACCCTTTAAACGGGTCATATGTTTTTTAGCTATTTGGGAACGAAAAAATATTATAAAAGAACATTTCCAAACAGATGGGTTTAAAAGGAACATTTTTTAATTTTGTAATCATTTCATATCATTCAAAAAAAAACATGAAGTACTCTACAATCTTATTATTATTATCTTTTATTGCATTTGTAAGTATTGTAATCCTCCAACTTTTTTTCTATATTCTAATATAAAATTATATAGATTTGCGTATCACAATGCCAAGAGCCAAGTCAAACTTTATTTGACATAAACACCTCCTCAAACACACTTTCTGCTACTACTTTTGGATCTAAAGTGTCAAATTCTACCAAGATTTCAGTCGATGGTAAAATTGTAGCTGTTGTTGAAGGTAATTTTAAGACTTTTGAAAATGTATGTTTTTATATTAATTTTAATTCATGAGAGCAATGTTATTAACTTTTATTATGTAATACCAATCCAGAAATACGTCGTATATTTAGACACTAACCAAGAATTCAACCTCGGTTACATTAATGTTGAAGTAAGTAGATATTTATCAAATATGTCTGTTCCATCAAATTATTAACAAAGTTGTTTTTTTTTTTTAATATAGACTGGAATTGTCTCTCAAATATCCACTTATCAAATTCCAATTTTTTTAACTCTTAATAGTTTTGTAGCTTCATCTTTTAGCTATGATGTTATGAGCCAAAGATTATTCTGTCTTGCTGTTTTTAACACCAAAGTTTACATGGTCACCTTGAATGTCCAATCTACTGCTCAGTATGTATTTATAATTATAAACATTTTTACGATATGTATTAACCCAATTCATATAACAATAATATAGAGTTGTTGATACTGGTATGATCTCAACAACCAATGTTATAAGTGGTTCTTTAGATCCAGTTACACTCACCTATTACATTATGACTGTTGCCAAGAACCAATACGTTGTTTCTACCTTTAACACTCAAAATCAAAAAATTAGCACTCCAACTGCTTTAAAGGGTAAATGGTTTGTTTACAGCGATTATCAATCATCCATTGTTGCTTTTGGTTCAAATGTTTTTATTGTCCAATTATTCCCACCAGGTAACAGCTATGTATTCCAAGTTGTTTTAAATGACCCACTTCCAAAGACTGTTCAATTAGCCAATATTAATTATCATGCAAACTTTTACAGTTCTCTTGTTTCAACCATCAACAGTCAATATATTTATTTTGTTGCAACAGGTGCTGGTGTTCTCAATAGTGTCCTCACTGCCTATGCTTTGGATGGTTCCATTGTTTCGACTGTTCAACTACCATACGCTACAAATACTAATGATATTATTTTTGCACAATAAATATCTCCTACTAAACCATAATTGATTAATTATTAATTATGTGATTTGGTCATTATCAAAACAACATGCCCACAATCTTTAACTTAACATTTGGCAACAATAGAATATTTATTACGTTTTTTTTTGTGGCTTTAATAAATATTCAAATAGAATGAAAAACTGGTTGTTGGTTTACAATTAGTAATATCATATGGATGCCCACAGTCGTTAACTTTCATCCAAATGTTAACTTCAAGATTGTGAGCACCCGTTAGATATAGCTTACTGCAAATCTAATTATGACACTAGGAATAAATCATAGTACTGTGATGTAGATTACGTATTTTCTTCTATCCATCATAGAGAAATGAATAATATAGTTTTCCATGATACTTTAATTGAAATTAAAAAGGTATGTGTTCAAAATAACGAAAGACTCTTAATCAAATGAATTCCTAGCTATGATTTACATAATCTTATGGGAGCATTATTTGTCTCGCCAATGTTAGGAAGGGCCACAGTTTTTTATCATTGTTTATATTTCCTCTGTGTTGTTTCCACCAAAAAAACTTATCAACTCAGCGTCTTTGCTTTTGCCAACGAAGGTATGGAGGGGGACAATAAACCATTCGCCCTCAGCATCTAGTCTAAAAATATTAATCGATTATTTAATAGTTTAACTATATTAAATAAAACCATAATACTAAAAATTTAAAACTATATATACAAACATAACAATTTATTAAAATCATTAACCCCTAAGACTAGATAACATTCTTTCAATTTCATCATCACTAACTTCTCTTTTCGATGACGAAGATTCAATAGCAGTTGGTAAACTACCATCTCTAACAGAAGGCATTTTAGAATAATTATCCAAAACAACTTCATCCACCACTTTTGATAAAATATCATCTGCTTCTTGATCCATTTCTTCATCCTCAAACATATCATGAAGCATTTCTTCAGATAAATCTGCATGATAGACTTGTTTTTGATATTCATTCATTGTCTTTTGTAATTTAGCAACATCATACTGAGCATTGGCAAGAGACATTGCTTTGGTTGCATTCTCCATAGCTTTTGCCATCTTTTGTTGACTAGCTATTGTTGTGGTTTTTGTTGAAACTGCCGACATAGTTGTTTTGGTCGATTGTAATCTTTCAATTTGTTCTCGAAGTTTAACTAAATCTCTAGTTAATCTTTTGGCCTCATCCATTCTGTTTGCCAATGCTAAACTTTTGATCTGTTTTAAATAATCTTTTTCCACTATCCTCAATCTATTAATCTCTCTATCCATTTCTCGAGATGATTTTGTTAATTCTCTTTTAGATTCTTTTAATTCCTCTATTATTATTGTTATTATTAATATTGTATTTATTGTATTTATAGATATATTTATATTTACTATTTGGATCTTTTTTATTATTAAATAGATTCATTTTGAATGAGTATATATATGTATATAAGAAGATATGGATAGATAAATGTAAAAATGATTATGTGCAACAGGTGCAATAAAAGTAATAGAGTGAAAAAAAAAATAAGAAAAAAAAAAGATATTAAAATATATTTTAAAAAAAATGTTCAGTTTCCTGAAAAATCGAGTACCCCACACCAACACACTTTTTTTTAGAAAACTACCCTAGTTCGAGCTAGAATTATTATATATACTTATTTACATGTATATTCATTTATTAAATATTCAATATTATCTTTACTAGTAACATTATTTTGTAAAAGAGTATTTAAAATATTTTTAATGATTGTTTTTTCAGATTGATCCATAAATTGAATAGTCAGTGAGATTCTATTGTTTTTCAATAAATTTAATAAAATTTTATAAATTGATTCGTATTCCTTATTTCTATTATAGAATATGTGTTAATAAATTGTAAAGATAATAATAGTAATAATAATAATAGTAATAAATCTTACACTAAATAATATTTATCTAAAATTGAAATAATGTCAGTAAATAAGGAGGGAGTGAGAGATTCATCTAAAATATTTGGTAATTGAATTGGATCAATTAATTTAAAGTATTGATAAAGTGATGATAAATCTTTTTTAAAACTAAGATAAGTCTTTTCAAATTCAAAAGAGTTTTTAGGTGCTACTTTGGGAATAGGTGCTTTAATTGTTTGATTCATTCTAGCTAATCTTTCTTGTAATGATGATGTTGTTGATTTTTTAGGTATTGGTTCTGTTGTTGTTGTTATTGTTGTTGCTGGTGTTGTTGTTGTTTTTATTTCAACAATAGGTTTATCTTGAATTGGTGTTACTTTTGAAGTAGTTGATTCTTTATTAGAGGTTGGTGTTGAATTTGCTTTTATTTCAATAATAGGTTGAGTTGTAGTAGTAGGAGTACTAGTGGTAGTGTCAATAATATTTTTGTCTTTAGAAATTTCAATTTTATCTGTTTGTTGAGTTTGAGGTTGCTGTTTATCATTCTCACTAATAGATTTCATCGGTGATACAATAGGAGTTGAATCTTTTAATTTAATAGCTCTATTTAATTCATTTTGAGATTCCTTATTATTGGGATCACTCTTTAAAACCACTTTAAAATCTTGAATTGCTTCATTATATTTTCTAAGTTCTAATCTAGATAAACCTCTTCTATGATATGCTTTTAAATTTGTATTATCTAAATTTAAACATCGGGTACATTCAACTTCTGCTTGATTAAAGCTATAGAATAGAATAGATTAGTACAATGATTGTCAAATAACTTTTATAAAAGGTATACTTACTTTTTCAATTTAATATAAGCCATTGCTCTATTTGAATATAAAATAGAATTTGTAGGATCCATTTGAATAGCAGATGTATAGCATTCTATAGATTCTTTATATTTTTGTTGAGCAAATAATTGATTTCCTTTATCTTTAAACTTGAGTGATTCACTTGTAGGATCAAATATATTTTCATTTTTAATTGTATTTGTATTTGTTGTTGCTGTAGTTGTTTGTTTTATTGTATCTACTTGTATTGGTTTTATAATTTTAGATTGTTTTATTTCTTTATCTTGTCTATCAACCTTTTGTTGCCATTCTTTTAAATCATTGATATAGTTTTTTAAACTCATTGTCATCACCGCGTGCTTCTACTATATTTCATATGAAATTGTGATAAAATTTTAAAAAAATTTAAAAAAATTCTTGATCTGCATAATCCAAATCATTTCCAGAAAGTAAGGTAATAATACCCCTGCAGTGATATTCTATCTTTGATTTTCTATATTACATCATAAAATCGGATCAAGAGAGATTAGTATTTCTTTAAGTGATTTGTATCAGTTTTACTGGTTTGATTCAGATTTGAATCCACAAAATGATCCTTTAGTTCAAAGTAAGATGTTCAAAATAAACAGATTCGCTGATATGAAAAATGAAATCCTTTTAACTATTAATGTTTGATTTTGGCCAGAATTATCCACATCGTCACCTTAATCAAACTCTATCAAAGGTAATATTGACTATGTTCATTTTTTTATTAAAATGTTGTGATTTATTTATTTTAAATCAATGACAAGGAGGATGTATTAGTTATAAACAACAAGATCATATCATAAAATTGAGATTTGCAATGTCCCATGAAAAAACAAAGATTGAAAAGTTTTAATGTAAATTTACAAAGTATGTATACATAAATTTGGCCATCTATTTCTTTTCTAAAATTAGAATAGTTTATGGTTTCAGGTTGAATCTCTTTATATCTCTTTTTGAGTTTTAGTTGCTCTATTTTTGAATTAAATCCTCGATGCAATTGGTCGATCCTCTGATCTGTTCTCAAATCAGGTTTTTGTAACAATAGCAATAACTGCCCATACCAATACATCCATTTCTCCCATCCTATGGAGCGAAAAAAAAATAATGGACGAAATATTAGATTTTTTTTTTTTGTTTTAATTTTTGTTTTAGATAATTAATTCTCTGATTTATTTGAAAATTAAACATCTAATGATACCAGATAAATCTTTTTTAGAGAGATAAAGAGTAAACCCAAAATCTTTCATTATATTTTCAATATCTAGATGTTGATCTTTACCAATTTCAAATACAATAAATCCATTTGGATTTAATAGTTTTCTTGATCTAATTAACGATCCAATGATTCTATAATCTTGTAATCCATTTTCTTTTGCTATTAATGCTGATTTTGGTTCAAATCTACAATATTATATTAGTTTTGATAATTAATAGAGATATAAATCTTTTTACATACTTTTTTACAGTATCATTTAGAGTATTATATTCATCAAATGAAATATAAGGAGGATTACTGATTATAATATCAAAAGGTTCAAGTACAGGAAATTGATTTATATCATTCCAATTTGCATTTATAAATGTTGATCTAGTAGATAATTGTAAATCTATAGAGTTTTGTTTTGCTACATCCAATGCATCATTTGATTGATCTATTCCAAAACCTTGAGAATCTTTGATTTCATCCAATACACTCAACAATAAACAACCTGTACCTGTACCTAAATCCAATACTCTTTTTATATCAATTTCATTTTTTAACTCTAATATAGTTTCAATCAACTTTTAAAATATTATTAATATTAGATATAAATTTAATATATTTATTATTAATAATACATACAATTTCAGAATCAGGTCTAGGTATTAAAGTAGATGAATTACAATTAAATTTATGTTTCCAAAAGTATTTGTAGCCTAAAATATAACTAATTGGTTCAGATTGTAATCTTTTATTGATAAAAGATTGTAGTTTTTCATATTGTTGACTATCAATCTCTTGTTTTCTATTTAATAATAGTATTGATTTTGAGTCTTGGAATCCCAATAAATCGGACACCAATAATCTAGAATCTAAATCTGAACTATCTACAATAGATTTATTACTACATGTATTTAATTTATCTCTTGTTTCTTTTAATACATCTTTTATTTTTAAACTTTTATTATTTATTGATGATGATGATGATGTAAAATGGTTAACAAGAATCTTGATAAAAGATTTTTTGACCCTCTGATTCTTTGAAAAAAACATATAGAGTGTAAAGCTTAATGTTTAAGGGAGAGGAAGAGTGAAAGGGTGGGTGTGTGAAAAAAATATCTTTTTTCTTTTTTTTGAATAAAAGTGAGTGTTATCACCTGACAAATAGAGAAAGTTTTTTTTTCTTTTTTCAACATATAACCCGAATGATGTGTGTCGCGACTATGAAATGCTAAATTTTTTTTTTTTATCAATTTAATTTT
>AJWJ01000597.1:0-13242 GCA_000277445.1 Polysphondylium violaceum | reverse complement strand
AATTGAGAAACGAAGGTTTCAAAGTAAACTCTGCCAACCCCGGCTTCACTGCTACAGATTTAAATCAACACACAGGCCCAAAACATGTTTCTCAAGCTGGTGAATTTATCGCCAGAATTGCATCATTACCACCCGGTAATATCCCCACTGGCTCTTACTTTAATGAAGATGGTCTTTTGCCTTGGTAAAAGTGTATAAATATTTAAAATAAATATAAATCTATTATTTATAGCTTTTTTTCATATCTCCAAATTGGGAAATTGTTTAAAACTTGGATAGAATATAAAAAAACAGTTCCCAAGGGTTTTCTTTTTGTAGTAGAGAGAATATTAATTGCTGTAAGGGGAACTTGACATCTTCTCGATGAGAGACATTATCAAAACTACTATTTCATGGCTATATTATGGTTTCAAAGTATAGGGTTATGCCTTTATGGGTTAAATATTTTAATATTATGATAGTTAATATAAGAGTCATTGTTCGATATCTTTTCAAATTTTATTCTTAAAAAAATATCAAAAAAAAACTCTATAAATGAATTGATTTTTTCTGCCCATAAAAAAGAGGATCTAATTGACCCCTGATCCTTAAAAGTATTTATTTCGAATGTTGTTGATGTGTGTTTATCACATTGTTAAGCTCCCCTTACAGCAATTCTAACATCTCTACTGATTAAAGAAAACCCTCGGGAACTGTTTTGTTCTTTTTTTTTGTTTTTTGACCGGATATGCCCTCCTTTTCTTCTAGTGCCCGAGAGGACATTGATGAACTTTATGGCGTTTGTTTTTGTTGTATCTGGTATTACTGGACAGTCAATAAGTGGATCAACATATGGTTCTTCTAGAAGGCCGCAGTTGTAGGTGCAGAGTTTCAATCTTATGTGGTTAATTGGTAGAGCTCTTGCAAAGAACCTGAACAAAGTGTTCCTGCCTCTATCAAACTGGATTCTAGCGATCAAGTTGAAGTGAGTAGTCATGGAACGTTGGGTGTTGTTCTTGAAGATTATTCCTTCCTGACCATAAGTCAATGGTATGTCGTCTGGGAGGTTAAGAAGGCATTGGTACATTTCCTTCAGGGACAAAAACAATCCCCTCCTTCGAACTGGAAAACCTATACTTGGGCAATCCAATAATAGTTAACCCACACGGGATAAGACCTGATGACGGAGTCAATCGTGGAATTGACAATATCGTTAGTACATGTGAGGTTGAGGATAATATTTTATTGATAAGCACACTAAACACAACCAATCAACAAATAGCCATCATCAAAATAATCATGTAATTGTTTAGTTAAATCATTTCGTGAAAAAAGTTAAAAATATCTTGGAAAATCATATACTGGAGATAATAATCAAAATAAAGATGATAAAATCATAGTTGCTTTTGTTTAATTTAATTTACAATAAAGAGATAGGATGTTTATTTGCATCATTTGCATCATTTGCATCATTTGCATCATTTGCATCATTTGCATCATTTGCATCATTTGCATCTTTTTCATCCTTATTAATATTATTATTATTATTTATGTCTTTTAATAGTTTTTCCTCTTTGCTCGTACTATCATCTAAAATGAGGTTGTTAGTATTATTAATGTCTTGCAACAATTTTTCATCTTGATTACTATTATTAGTATTGTCCTTTACTTTATCAACTTTTTGTTCTTGTTGGTCTTTTTCATTTTGTTTTTCTAAAGACTCTTGGGTATTATTCTTACTATTACTATTATTATCATCGATTATCTTTTGTTTCTTTAAATTTAATAATTCTAAATCAAAGGCTTTCAATTGTTTAACAAAACCTTGATTTGGATTAATCATACTTCTTTTTGCTTTTGTAAATTTTAAACTTTCCACATAGGTTAGCTGCATTGTCTTCATTAGATAAGCAATCACCACCGATGCACTTCTACTAATACCCATAGCGCAATGAACGAGGACCCTACCATTGACCTTTTTGGCGTCCTCTATAAAATCTATAATTGGTAGAAAATGTTGATGGATATTCGCATAATATCTATCTTCTAAATTTGCTCTATAATATTTAAATTGATGGGGATAATAATCTTCCAATTCAATGGCCATATTAACAATATGTGTAATTTCTATAGACAGCCATTATAATATTAGTATACATACACCAGATCCTACTTAATACACATACTTAGATTCTTTAATTGGACCAACACTTCGGCATTCTCTTTGCCCCCAAGATATAAAAAGTTTTTAATGATCTCTGAGGGATACAGATCTGCAAAGGAGATCTTTGATTTCCCACACATGAACGGATATTCTTTGTAAAAGGAATCATAGCCACCCTGATACACATATATCACATTGATTTTCTTTTTCCTCGACACCATGTGATTTAGAAACGATTCGTCCCAGTCCAACAACGAGAGCGGTTGAACATTTGGTATTGTATCCATTGAGGCGTGCGAGAGGTCGTCTGTGTTGTAAAAGAAGGGTTTGTCGCTATACAATATAATGCGATTGAATATCAGGTTCCAGTGTTTGGCCGTGACATTCTCGCCAATGTATTTTGCCATATTAAACTTTTGCAGCTCGTTGGCCGAGTAGTGTGTCGGCGGATGTATGTTGACCGCACATCTAACGTGGCCCTGTGTAAAACTATCTTGATCTCTGATATCTATAATAAGCTTATTACTCGATATGTCTTGAAGGATATTGTAAAAGTCCATTGAATTAATATGGTAAATACCAATGTCACCTTCCTTTACTGTAAAGTTTAAATTATTTTCAATAAAAACCATTTTGCTATCTATATATATGTATGTCTGTGTTACACACTAATATTTTGCTGCCTTAATAGTTTTAGAGACTATATAAATTGAGTACTAAAACAATAGTTTGCGATGTTATAAATAATACAAATTGGGAATGATACAAATACACACACACATAAATAACAGTGGGGGTTACGCAAATGAAAAAATTAAAAAATTAAAATTTGAAAAAAAACTCGTTCATTCAAGGGAATAGAGTATTTATATCTCTGTTTTTTTTAAACTGTGTAAAAAAAATAGTTTTAAAATATGGGGAGTTGGATGGATCGGATGGATGGAATGGGATGATATATTTTTTTTATAATGTGTTGCAAAGGTTAAGGATTGTGATATGTTGATTTTGGTAATAATAAATATCCATAAGATTTATCTTGTGATTCATTATCAAACGGGGCAATATAACCCAACTCCAAGTTTAATGGTTTGAGTCACAAATAGGAGTTGGCTTATTTTACCCTGGAAGATTGATTACCAAGTCAACATATCACACGGTCTTAATTTTTTAGGTTTTATTTACATATTAGATATTTAAAAAAACCTAAAAAACAAAAGAATCTATATTTTACGTTTAAGACAAATATAATACATTGTAATGTATTGAGTTTATATATTTATTCATAATTTGAACCAAAGAATTTAGAAAATGATTTTTTAAAATTATATTTTTGTTCGTTAGAAATTGGTTGTTGATCAATTGGTAATTCTGAATTTTGAATTTGTTGTTGTTGATTAAATTGTTGTTGTGGGGCTTGAGCTTGATAAGTGTTGTTGGTTTGATATTGTTGGGGTGGTTGTTGTTGTTGGTATTGGTTTTGTTGTTGTGATTGGTGATACTGTGGTCTATTTTGTTGTTGTGGTGGGACTTGTTGTTGTTGTTGTGGTTGTTGAAATTGTTGGTATGGGTAAAGGTTTTGATTTAATGGATGGTCTTGTTGTTGATTGGTTTTAATATTTCCACTAAAGATATTAGATTGTTGTGGTGGTTGTTGAGTTTGTTGTTGTTGTACATTTAATTGTTGAGTTTGTTGTTGTTGTTGTGGAATTTGTTGAGTATGTTGAGTTTGTTGTACATTAATTGGATATTGATTATCCAAGGCTACATTATTACTATTTTCGCCCATACCAGTGACAATTAAAGTTACTTTAACTTTACCATCTAATTCTTGATCAAAAGTACTACCAAAGATAATATTGGCAGATGGATCAACTTTACTACTGACAAGACTAACGATTTGATCTACTTCGTGTAATTTGAGATCACTACCAGAGATATTTAATAAAACACCCTTGGCACCAGAGATATTGATGTTTTCCAACAATGGGTTATTGAGTGCCATTTGAGCGGCAATTTGATCACGTCCCTTACCCTCAGCTTCACCAACACCCATCAAAGCCTTGCCGCTGTTGCACATGACAGAACGAACGTCGGCAAAGTCAAGATTGATGAGACCTGGCTTCACCAAAATATCAGAAATACCTTTGATACCATTATAGAGGACATCGTCTACCATTTGGAATGCATTTCCGATATAGAGATCCTCAGAGACCTCCATGAGCTTTTGATTGGGGATAACGATTAAGCTGTCTACTGATTTCTCCAACTCTGACAAACCAATCTCTGCCAATCTCATTCTGTTTCTACCTTCAAAGTGGAATGGTTTGGTGACGATACCCACAGTGAGAATTCCTCTCTCTTTGGCTGCGGCTGCGACAACGGCTGCGCCTCCAGTACCTGTGCCTCCACCCATACCTGCAGTGACAAAGAGCATTTGAGTGTCACCAATCTTTTCCATCAACTCTTTGATTGACTCTTCGGCTGCTTGTTTGCCTACTTGTGGTACAGCACCTGCACCCAAACCTCTAGTCAAACTCTTTCCAAGTTGGACAATCTTTGCACTGCTAGTAGCTTGTAATGCTTGTGCATCAGTGTTGGCAACGACAAAATCAACACCATACAATGATTTTTTGATCATATTATTGACAGAGTTGCAACCTCCACCACCAATGCCACAGACTGTGATACTAGGGATTGAAATCCAATTCTTGTCATCCTCTGCACCGCTGTTGGCAGTGGTGAACTTTCTGATAATTAAGGCTGCATTAGTTCTTGGAGTTGTATTATTTCTATAGAAATAATAATAATCAGTATAGGTAGCGATAGATAGGTATCAGTGTTGTGATATCAAACAACACAGTAAATACGACACATACAATTTAGAAACTGTTCTAAAAATATTAGAGAGTTGATTAAATTGAGATTTTAACAAATAATTCATTTCTATGTATGAGACAGAGATTACTGTGCGAATATTCTCTGCAAATGGCTGTGATCAACATAAGGGTCCTTGAAAAAAAAAAAATACCCATTTTTTTCAAAAAATGAACTTTCGCCCACCCTCCTTTTTTGATCAAAAAAATATTTAAATTAATTGGAACCTTTCATTTTTATTGAAAATGAGTGGAACAAAGAGAAAACAAACTTCTAATAGTAATAATAACAATTACAATACTAATAATAGTCCTAAATCTATACCATCATGGTTGTTGGTTATCTATGCTACACCACTTGTGATTCTTTCCCTCTGTATATATTATCTTGTTAATCAACATGTAGATATATCATATGTTGTATGTAGAGTGTTATTTAGAATACATTTCATTGAGCATGAATTTGATATTAATAAATTATTTGTAGGATGAAATATTCCATATACCACAAACTCAAAAATATTGTAAACATATTTTCAACGAATGGGATGACAAAATCACTACTTTACCAGGTCTTTATGTATTTGCTTGGATTTATGTAGAGTTATTATCACCCCTGCTATCTTTATTTAATAGCAGTATTAATATCAATGACACAATATGTAGTCTATCAACATTAAGATCATTTAATGCTTTATTGGTTTTACCAAATTTTATAGTTGTTTATTTGATTTTAAAATCAATTAGCAATAATAATGGCAAACAACAAGATTATCAAAGTTTATTATTTAAAACATATTCATTGGTATTGTTTCCAATATTTTATTTCTTTCACTTTTTATATTACACAGATGTATTATCAACCCTCTCTGTATTAATTTCATATTACTATTCTTTAAATAGAAAATACACTGTATCTTCATTGGTATGTTTATAATATTAAAGACAGATATATAATAGTCATATTAACAATATTGTAATATACATATGATTAGTTTGGATTAATTGGAATATTTATCAGACAAACAAATATATGTTGGTTGTTTTTCATTGCAAGTGTTAGTGTATTAAATGAAGCTACCAGAAAAAAATATATTAGTAATGATAATGATGGTCTTGTAAAACAAATTAAACAACTCATAATATATGCTTTTAAAAATATATTTGAAATCATAAAGTTATTCTATGGATATGTGATTGTTGGGATTGCATTTTTAGTATTTTTGAAAATCAATGGAGGAATAGTTGTCGGTGATAAAAGTAATCATGAGTCTTCATTTCACTTTCCACAAATCTTGTATTTCTCTCTATTACTTGTAGGATTTGATGTATTTTCAGCCATATCAGACTCAAAGCTCAATCCATTGACTTGTATTAAAACCTATTTTACAAGACTAAGACAACAACCTTTGAGCACCATCATTGGCACATTGGTTTGTGTATCGGTGTTGGCGGTGCTAATTGATAAATTCACTATTCATCATCGATTCATTTTAGCCGACAATAGACATTACACATTCTATCTATGGAATAGATTGTTTCTCCGATACCCTTTGTTCAAGTACTCGCTCATACCACTGTATATGTATAGTATCTATTATATAAAAACAAATTTGTCTCAAAGAAACTGTAGCCTATGGATACTGTTTTATACCATCTGCACCTCCCTCGTTCTCTTGCCTAGTCCATTGGTGGAGCCAAGATACTATTTGGTGCCATTTTTAATATACCAATGCAATACAATTACATCCAAGAGAACCCTATTTGTACAAATCATCTACTATCTCCTCATCAATACCCTGACCATTGGTATTTTCCTCTATCGACCATTTACCTATCCCGATGGCACAACTGGTAGATTCTTTTGGTAATAAATCTATTTTCTTTTTCCAAATAAACGCATGCATATACCATTAATGAATGTCCTTCATAATCTTTTCACACCAGCCTCGCCTCTCTTCTATCGGCAATCAAACCTCAGAGAAAAGTTTACGACAAATATTGCCAACAACAAGAAATGAGGAATCTACAACATCGCTCTCAATGTAGTGCTCATCACCGCCATCTTTATTGGCGGTAACAGGGGTTGATTATTTTGTAGGTATCATTACGAGACACAATTAATAAATAAAATATTGCTATTGTTGTTTATTTAAACCATCTCCAAGTCGTTTAAGTGTATTCTCTTTACCTAGAATTTGAATCGTTGATGGGATGCCACCACCAACGGGTGATGCCAGTAAAAGATAACGGATATTACTCATCAACTGATTTACTTTTTGTGAGAGTTCCTTTTCATTTAGACCCTGGTAGATAGAGTTTGCTGCTATTTGAAGGGTTTTGTATATTTCGTCGGCATTAAAGTCGCTGTCTGGTATTTGAGAGAGTAGTGTAGCAAATGTAGTCACGTTTGCTTTGCTGTCTGATTTCCATACCTTGGCTTTCATTTTCATTGCCTCCTCAGTTGTGTAGTCGATTTCACTGACAAAGAAACCCTTCAAGAGGGATTGAAAATCATCGACGACGTGTACTCTGTCCTTGACGCATTGAATTGCCTCTATTATATATTGATCTGATACATTTGCTATATCTATATTCATATCCAACAACTGTTGCTTAATCTTTGGTAAAAAGAAATTAACGACCTTTTCTTTGTCCATCAACATCTTTCTTATATGATTGACATTAAACCAATCCAATCTATCCATTCCAACAACACTACCACTCTTGTTAATACCCTCTAAACTAAACTTTTCAATCAATTCATCCAACTCCATAATCTCCTTTGGTGTCTCTCCCTCTTTAACCTCTGGAGACCATCCTAAAAATGCTACAAAGTTTACCAAAGCCTCTGGTAAGAATCCTTTATTCTATTGTGATGGTTGTTAGTATCTTTGGTTTAGTGTATGAGTGCAACGATAAACATACCATATAGGAGTCAACTGATACGTCGCCCTGACGTTTGGATAATTTACTTTTATCAGAGTTTAACAAGAGGGGGACATGGGCCATAATGGGTGGTTTCCAGCCAAAGGCTTCATAGAGGATCATGTGTTTGGGTGCAGAGTTTAGCCACTCTTCGCCACGGATGATGTGAGATATACCCATGAGATGATCATCGACAACCGATGCTAAATGGTATGTTGGGAAGCCATCAGACTTCATGAGCACTTGATCGTCAATCAAGTGGTTTTGGAATGATACATTACCCTTGACAACATCTGTAAACTTTGTGGTCTTTTCATGAGGGATCTTTAACCGGATTGTGTGGGCATCGCCTCTATCGAGACGAGTCTGAATCTCTTCTCTACTGAGCTTGAGACAGTGTCTGTCGTAGAGTGACATTGCATATTTGTTTTTCAAGTTTAATCTCGAGGCATCCAGTCTCTCTGAGCTGCAAAAACAGTGGTAGGCGTGGCCTGACTCTACCAACTTCTGTGCATATTGTTTGTAGATATCCAATCTCTCTGACTGAACATATGGGCCACATTGGCCGGGTCTCGAGGGTCCTTCGTCGTATGGGATGCCTGCCCACTCCAAACAGTTTTCCAAATTCTTTGCTGATCCAGGGACAAATCTTGTTTGGTCAGTGTCCTCTATTCTCATGATAAATGTGCCTTTGTTCTTTTTAGCAAACAAGTAATTAAACAATGCTGTTCTAAGTCCACCCAAATGAAGATATCCTGTTGGACTTGGTGCATATCTGACTCGAACATGTTGTGATGGTTGTTGCTGTTGGCCAAGTTCATGATGGCTGTGTTCTGTACCTCCACAGGAACAATAGTTTCTCTTTTGCTGAAAGACCAACACTACTCGACCGCCGATATTGCCCGAATGACCAATGTCAATCAAAGAGGATCCTGCTCTTTTACTTGAAACATTAAATAATGATCTAATTCCCAACATAATTGGCAAAAATAAATTAATAATAGTAAAAAAAAAAAAACGAATCATTTTTTTCGGGTCTTTATCAAAACTTGACCAAAGCATTTTGAATAAATTTTTTTTTTTCCTCTTTATTTTGAATTCGACTGAAACTAAGCAGCAGATGATGACAATATAGAAAAGGCCAATGGTGATATTGTTAATGTAAGCTCTTTTCGAAAATATTTTATTTTTAGATCTAACAATTTCTTTCTTTCATTGATTTCTATAATTTTTTATCATTTAATGGTATTTCTGATTTCTGATTCATTTAATATTTATTTTCCTTCAGTATGGATGATCCATTAAAATAATTGAATGTGGAACCCAAAGCCCTAATTTCAGATCATCCATACTGAAGGAAAAGTTAGTTATGTGTAAGATGATAAATCAACATCTCCAAATTATCGATCTGTAGGACTATCTTTAATAACAAATCAATTTATAATAATTAGAAGGTAAAATTGAAGAGATTAAAAATTTAGACTATAGGTTTCCAGAAGACTCTAGCAATTGGTCCCTATCATTTGTTCTATTTTCTTTTGTAAAAAATTAATCGTCAGATGAATGGTTTACTGTATTTTTCTAAGATCAAAAAAAAAAAAAAAAAAAAAGAACTTCATTTTAGCCCATCACATTCAATCACCCCACATCACTCGCATACATCTAAAATTAGATGTATATAAAAAAAAGAGATAATAATAAAAGCAAATGCATTTTATTATTTATAAATAGAACAGTGTTGAGAGCAGAGCACACAACAACACAAAACACGATGGTTTCGTTTCAAATAAAAATCGAAATTTGTGGATCTCTATAAAAATCTTCAATCAAACTGTGGATAAAATATACTTTTTTTTTAAAAAAAAAAAAAAAACGGTTAGAATGTGCTTCGTGCATAATAGATTTTTTGATTGATCATTTTTCTTACCTAAGGGTGAGGCCCGGGGGGCTATTTTTTGATGAAAATTTAAACTTTTTCACTTAACAGATAAGTCTTGAGGAGTGTGCAACCATTACAAGATAGTTTTTTTTTTTGTTCTTTTTTTTTTTTAGACTTTTTTTTTTTTTTATCAGTCATTCTCTACTTTCTTTCCTTTTTCTTTTTTGTTCATTCCTAAATTATAACCTGTATTATTTATAGCCCATTTATTTATATAATAATATCGAGGCTTTGTATTTTTTTTTTTTTTTTTTTGTTCTTGTAATACTACATATATACCAATACTACAACAACATTAAATAATAATATATAAATAGATAATCCCATATATTCACACAAATTATAAATATATATATTACCATCTGTAATAATAATTAAAATTAAAATCAAAAATGGAAACAATTGAAATGGCCGCTCTTGAGGAAGGTCAATCAAGACCAACCACTATTACTAAATCAAAATCAGAAATGACACTAAGAAGATCATTGACTATTAGTTTTAGAGATTTATGTTATACAGTAAATCCCAAGAAAAAGACAGAAATGAAAATCTTGAAAAGCGTAAGTGGTACAGTGACTCCAGGAGAACTGGTAGCTGTGTTTGGACCTTCTGGATCTGGAAAAACAACATTATTGGATATTCTAGCAAATAGAAAGGGTGACAATGGTGAAATTACAGGAACACTCTTAATCAATGGCAATGAGATTGATGATGATTATAAAAGACTTTGCAGTTATGTCGTTCAAGAAGATATTTTACTCCCAACCATCACAGTAAGAGAGACATTGCAATTTTATGCCGATCTAAAATTACCACGTTCATGGACTGCCAAAGAAAAGAAAGACCGTATCGACAGTATTTTAGAGCAAATTGGTCTCACTCATCGTGCTGACGCCAAAATTGGTGGTATTTTACCAGGTGGTATTGTACTTCGTGGTTTAAGTGGTGGTGAAAAGAGAAGAGTAACCATTGGTTGTGGTCTTGTCACTGCACCATCTATCATTTTATTAGATGAACCAACAAGTGGTCTTGATACCACATCTGCTATGGCAGTTATGAAGACTTTGGTAGAATTGGTTAAAACAAAGAATGTCACTGTTATTTGTACCATTCATCAACCACGTTCAGAGATTTTCAGATTATTTACTAAAATTATGGTCCTTGCCGAAGGTCGTTTAGTTTATTATGGTGCCGATGCCATTAACCATTTCACATCACTCGGATATCCATTCCCAGAGCAAACAAATCCAGCAGATTATATTTTAGATGCAGTCACTCAAATTAAAGAAACTGGTAGAGCAGACGAAATTGCAGATAAATTAGCCCCTCTCTACTCTGAACAAGCACTTGCTGAAGAAGCTAAAAACCCACATTTCCAAGGAAATCTCAACATTAAAAAAGGTAAAATATCTGCATACAACAATGGAATGTGGACTCAATTTTGGGTCCTCTGGAAAAGAACAGGTATGGATTTCGTTAGAAATCCAAGTAACTCTATCATTCGTTTTGTTGTAGCTATTGCAGTAGGTTTACTCTTTGGTGCTTGTTTTGCTGATCTAGGAATGGATGAAAAAGGTGTTCAATCTCGTGCAGCCGTTCTCTTTTATTTGGTTATCAATATGATTCTTCAACCATTTTGTTCTATTAGTCTTTTCATTTCCAAGCGTACTCTATTCAATGCAGAACGTGCTTCCAAGTTGTACCATACACTCCCATATTACTTGGCTATGATGTTTTTCGAATGTCTCGCCTGTATTATAACTGCCATGATTTTGGGTACCATTTCCTATTGGTTTAGTGATCTCAATTCTGGTGTCGACAACTATTTCTTTGCCATGGCAATTATGATTATTGCTCATTTTGCTGGTGACTTTTTCATGCTCTTTATCTCTTGTCTCACTGTTCAAGTTGATACATCTTTTGCCATTGGTGCCGGTGTTGCAACTATTTATCAATTGTTTGCCGGTTTCTTTGTCACAGTTGACAAATTACCAAAATCGTTTGCTTGGTTGAGATATATTAATTTTGTATTTTATTCATTCCGTGCCCTCATGGCCAATGAATTTGAAGGCACCACTCTTGATTGCGGAGCTCCAGATGCCGCCTTATGTCCAACTGGTGGTGATTATCTCGATAAATTTGGTTTCTTTAATACTCGTAAAGGTATTGATTTGGTCATTGTCTCTGCATTTGCAACTGGTTTCTTTGTTTTAGTTTATTTATGTCTTCATTATTTACATAAAGAAAAGAGATAAATTAAATTATCTATTATTCTCAAATTTTTAAAATTAAAATAATTTATCCTTTTAAATTATCAATACGCAAATAAATAATTAAAAAACCATTGTCTCTCAAGTGAACTCCAATCGTTTTATATTATTTTCAATTAAATTTCAACACAATCAAATAAGTGGATTTTTATTATCACTATTATAATGCCTGAGTGGTTGTGGTAATGTGGTTTTAGTTCCCTGTCGTTGAAATATAAATATTTTAATAGTAGGAATAATTATTATTGTTATTTAATCAATGGACAATCAAAATGAAAATTTTGTTTTCCAAATGGAGTAATAAAATTTGAAAAAAAGGTTATTATATATCCGAAAAGTGTATCTCTTTGTTTTTTTTTTTAGAGTATTTACATTCACATCATAACATAATATTTTTGTATGAAATTGTGAATAATTACACCCACACCACACAAATCTCTTACTTTTTCACATCTCCGTAAATCAAATACAACACTCTAACCCACCTTTCACATCTTGGAAAATATTCAAAACCCATTTTTTCTCCATTCAACACAAAACACATACCACCACTTCACCACGAAATAAAATATAACAATAAGATATTATTAGTGAGTGATGATGATGAAAATAATAGCAAGGATAGTTCGTATTATTATCCACTTAACCATCTCAGATATCTGTTTTCCCTCCTTTCTGTAGTTGTTATTGAAACCACCACACCACCACCTTTGTTGTTGAGTGGAGTGAGTGAATGAATAAATATTTAATTATTTTTAATTATTTTCCAAAACAGAGGGATAAGTATGTATAAAGATGGATTAAATCAAAAGTAATCTCATTGTTTAATATTTAATCATTATCAACATCATCACATAATAATAATTATAATAGTATTACTGTAGTATTAGAAAATAAATATCCAAAACAGAAGGAAAAAAAAAAAAGATTACATAACTCAATGTATGTATACCTAACGGTGGTGAATAGTGGTATTTGATTGTTTGTTTCTGTGCAAGTAAGTCATATTATTTGTGTTCCAACAACTGCCATCTGCTTCTTGATTTTTTTTTTTTTGTTTTGTATTTTTTTTTTTTTGTATTTTTTGTT
>AJWJ01000596.1:0-13284 GCA_000277445.1 Polysphondylium violaceum | reverse complement strand
TTCAAAAAAAAAAAAAAAAAACTTTTGATTTTTTTCAAAAAAAAATTAATAAATACCAATTTGGAGGAAATAGAGAACAACAAATAATAATAATATATTTATATTTATATTGGTGGTGTTTATTTATATCACAGTAATATTCTCTTTTCACACACTATCATACCAGATTACTCTCAGCAAACAACAAAAACAACAAAGACATATACAGAAAACCATGACATCAACATCAGATTTAGATAGACAAATTGAACAATTAAAGAGATGCGAAATCATCAAAGAATCAGAAGTTAGAGCATTATGTTCAAAAGCTAGAGAAATTTTATTAGAGGAAGGCAATGTTCAAAGAGTCGATTCACCAGTAACTGTAAACATCATTCATTTACTCTTCACCTACGTTTATTTTTGTTTGAAAATATCTAAGAAAAAAAAAAAAAAAAAAAAAGAAAAAGACAATAACAACGTTGTAGAAAGATCACGATGTTGTTATAACTCAATCCAATATCTAAATATCTCACACACAAACACAAACACTTAAAAAAAAAGATACATATTAACTTTTTTTTTATATCAAATCTTTAGATTTGTGGTGATATTCATGGTCAGTTTTATGATTTAAAGGAATTATTTAAAGTAGGTGGTGATTGTCCACAAACAAATTATCTTTTTATGGGTGATTTTGTAGATAGAGGATTCTATAGTGTTGAAACATTTTTATTACTCTTGGCTCTTAAAGTTAGATATCCAGATAGAATTACTTTGATTAGAGGTAATCACGAATCTAGACAAATTACTCAAGTCTATGGTTTCTATGAAGAGTGCGTTAGAAAGTATGGTTCTGTGACTGTTTGGAGATATTGTACTGAAATCTTTGATTATCTTTCACTCTCTGCACTCGTCGATGGTAAAATATTTTGTGTTCATGGTGGTTTATCCCCATCTATCAATACTTTGGATCAAGTATGTTGTTTTAATAATACAGATTTGTTTATTTCTTTCAATATTCTAACATTATCATCATCATGATCATATATAGATTAGAGCTATAGATAGAAAACAAGAAGTTCCACATGAAGGCCCAATGTGTGATTTAATGTGGTCAGATCCTGAAGATTTACAGGGCTGGAATAGTAGTCCACGTGGAGCTGGTTTCTTGTTTGGTGAAGATATCGTTCAAAAGTTTAACCACGACAATAATTTAGATTTCATTTGTAGAGCACATCAACTTGTTATGGAGGGCTATAAATATATGTTTAATGAAACTTTGGTAACAGTTTGGTCTGCTCCCAATTATTGTTATAGATGTGGTAATGTCGCTGCCATTTTACAGTTGGATGAAAATCTTAACAAAAACTTTGCAATCTTTGATGCTGCCCCTCAAGAATCCAGAGGTGCCCCTGCTAAAAAACCCGCCCCTGAATACTTTTTATAAACAATCAATGTATTTAAGCACAACCATCCTCAACTCACAACCATCAATCAATCAATCAATCAAATATTATCAAATCAACTTGTTACAATTTTTAATAAGAAGCAAAGGTCTCAATGTTTTGTATCAATAATCAATATCAATATCAATCAATCCTTCCACCAACGTTATAGAGTTTTAATTTTTCCCATTTAGACAACAACAATTATTAATATTATCATTTTAAATTTTTTTTTGTTAATAAATATTTAATGTAATATATATTTACATAAAAAAACAACGACACAGGACGATCTTAACTTTCTTCCCCGATAAGTTGTACACGGTAATTGGGTGATCCCTGAAAAAATCTTTATTTGAAAATTTTATCAGGATATTTTTATTAAAAATTTGTGATCGGAGTGAAAAAAGTAAATGGTGAAAAGATTTCATTATTGTTTTGTATTATTATTCTACTTTCTCAATTACAATGTTTCGTAAGTATTTGTGTAATTTCAACTAAATCTTGATTAAGTATTAATGGTTTAAAATTAAGCTTCAGTTTGTCCTTTACCCCCTCCCGCTATTCGTAAAGCTGGTGCACAAAGACCTAATCCAAATGCTATCTCTACACCAAGTGTTGGCCCAAGAAGATTTGGTATCTAAATCTCAAAGTAAATAGTTATGAAGCTCCTTGTTTACTTTTTCAAGTATTGTTTAAAATAAAGATCTTTATAAAATATTCTTCATTTCAATCTATCCTGTAAAAAAATAGTGTAATTCTTTTTTAATCTGAAACACTCGAAACCAAATTTATATAAATAATAAAACACTTTTTAAATCTACATGTGAATTAGAATGGACTTAAATATTTAAAATTTTATTTATAATAGATAATTTACAAAATGTTTTTTCAATTTAATTTACATATCATTAGCGAGTTTTGGTTCAATGTTTTTCAATTTCATATATCCTTCTAAAATGGGTAAAGATACTTCTTTCATTTCATCAACACTTGTATCTGGGAAAACAAAATCTTGAATTCTTGATGGATTGGTAGTTTCTAAACATACAAGGACACATTCTCTAAGGCAACCAATTGTATTTTCAGTAAATCTTAAACGGTAATCATGTGAACATATATCATGGTTAACTTGGACACAAGTGGAAAATTTATCAAATGGGAGTGACTTGATTTCTTGGACTTGAAAATGTGGTCTCATTGTTGGTTAATTAAAAATTTAAAGTTGGTTAAGTTGGTAGGTATTAATAATAATTGATAGTTGGTTGATTGGAATGATATTGAATTAAAACAAAACCTTTTAGTATTTATATCTTTTTGAACCTTTTTTTTTTTTATTCTTTACTCAAAAAAAAAAAGATTTTCATTAAAAAATTTTCGCTGATCGCCTAAGCAAAAAAGTTTCGATGAAAGTTTTTTTTAGAAAATTTATATTTTCAAGACAAGGATGGTGAAAACTCGTAAATTTAAGAACTGATGAACTCATGCACTCCTTATTTGGTAATTTTGGTTTTTAATAGAGTAGATTATTATACATTATGTTTATTTATTTTATTTTATTGGATATTGATAGTAAGAGATCCAAGTCTAGTATCTTTAGGTATTGTAATTGTTAATAAACCATTATTATGACTAGCTTTTATATTTGAAATATCTAATGAATGGAGTCTTGAAAGATCTAATACTCTCTTAAAGATACCATATTTTCTTTCAACACAATGATAGATTATTTCACTTTCATCATCTTCTTTGCTGTTGTTATTTAATTCTTTTTCTCTATTTTCATTGCTATTGTTCTCATCATACTCTTCAATACTTGCTTTATCTTGCTCTAGCTCTTGTACCTTTAAAGACTGTTCTTGTTGATCACCATATCTTGATTGTTTCTTTTCAGCAGTGATAACGAGTTGATTATCTTTAATTTCAATTGAAATGTTTTCTTTTGGCACACCCACTAATTCAGCTTCTACAATAACATTCTCTTTTGTTTCAATAACATTTAATGGTGTAGAATAGGTTTGTAGTTGTTGCTTTCTTTTACAATATTGTTGGTTACCATTACCACAATTTGATGATTGTTGTTGTTGTAATTGTTTTAAAAGCTCCATATTAAAAAAAACCATTGTTGTATTTTATGATTATTATTATTATTTAAAAGTAATTAAGTTGAATGTAATTGATTATAGTTTGTGTTCTTGAAATCATGCTTAAATAGTTTGGGGATAGAACATGATTTCTATTCTCTCAGTGACTATATTTAAAAATTAATATGACGAACTCTCGATTTTTTGGTGAAATTTTGCAAAAATTGTGTGGAAAAATTTAAAAAATTCATCTGAAAAAACATCCATATTTCCAAAAAGATTCAATTTTATTCTGTAAAAAATAATAGGGTTGATATAAACAATGGACAAATAAGAAATTATAAATTCCGTTTTAAAAATTAAACTATTCATTACAAATCTAAATAACAACAACAATCAATATAAATACATATATTTATTTCTACCTATTATAATGGCAACTTTTTATAATTTATACGATCTCATCAATTATCTTGAAAAAACTAAAGAAAATGATTCAACATCTAAAAATGTAAATCATCAATCAAATACACCACAACCAACATCACAATCATCAAATAATAATGTACAATCATCTACAAAATGTAATAACTTCAAATATCAAGAAAGAGAGCCATCATTTGAACCTAATGTAGATCTCTATGAAACAAAAGATACTGTATACATTGAATTAGAAGTACCAGGTGTTGAAAAGAGTGATATTAATATAGATTGGAATTCTAATGCTTCAAAGTTGGTCGTTTCAGGTGCTAGAAAGAAGAATGAGTTATTATCAAACAATGACTCTAAATTATTAGTAAATGAATTAGAGTATGGTAATTTTAAAAGAGAAATTAAATTAAATTCAAACCTGATAAATCTACCAAGTATTAATGCAAATCTAAATAATGGCGTTTTATTAATTAAAATATCAAAGAAACCCCAAGACTCTTTGAATATTAAAGTTAATATCCAATAATCGCCTATACTTTTGTGGATAAAAATATTATTTGAAGCAATAGTTTGTAAATAAAATGTAAAAAGAATAATTTTTAAGGTAAAATCAAATGGCGACAGTTTATTTATTAACTTAACTTAGAAATGCGCTAAAACTTATCGTGAATACTAGGAGAATGGGACTTGAAAAAGAGAATGAGCTCAAAAAGCATTGAATTTTGAAAATCAAAAAAAAAAAAAAAAACCCGAACAAATGAGACTCTGTTATAAAAATATGGGGAGATCCGAGAATCGAACTCAGGACGCTACCACCCAAAGGTAGCATTATACCACTTAACTAATCTCCCTTGTATGAGTTTTGACTTTTCGGCTAGATTTTTTATTTTTCAAACCGATTCATCTTTTTGTTGCATGTCCATCAACCTCTCTTCTTTAAAATGGTCCACTCCGATAAAAACAAACACTATTAAATTAAAAAAGTAGTTTTATTATTAAGATACAAATTTTTAAACTGAAAGTTGTCGGACATAATTTTAAGCAAATGATTGGAATAATGGAACAAGAATTAAATAGGCAATGATAGTTAAGATTAAATAAAAAGATGGTTTAAGAGCAGATCCAGAACTTGGATTTGACCAGGTTGATCCATATAAAGTTTCAGACAAATCATCTGTATTGGCATCGGCAGAAATGAAATTATCTTCAAATCCAACCTCGTCAGTTCCTCTTCTTATTTTAAAATGGCCATTGATACCCCAACTAGTTCCCCAACTATTTGCGGCTAACCAATAATCAACTCCATTTTCATTTCCCCATCTAGATTTAAAAATCAATAAAATTAGTTTTTTGTTTAACTTAAAATTTAAACTATTACAAAAACACTTACCCATAAACTCTAGCGGCATGTCCTTCTTTAATATTATTTGAGGTTCTAACAAAAACACCTCCGCTATAATCTGAAAATTCTGGATATAAGGCAAAAGTAGCAATAACTGGACCCTTTGTCATAATTTCATATTGAACATCTTGGAGTGATGCATAAGTATAACACTTTCCAGCCTTAACCTTTGTTGCATTTGAAATGGACTCTCCATTGGAACAAGTTGATGGACAGGATCCATCATTGGCTTGGTATGGTAAACAAACATCTGATACTACACCATTGGATTCTAAAAATGCTAAAGTAACATCAATATATCCACCTCTACAACCAATATTACATTGGCCACCTTCTTTACAATTATTGGAGCATCCAAGAATGTATTGAGGTGACAATAATGTCTTTACCAAACCATTGGTGGCAATACAAGTTCTATCAGCCAAAAGACCAGAGGTTACTTGAGCCCAGCAACTACCACAACCCTTTTGAGTTCTAACTGGAGAGATACAGTCACCCCATTTATCACGAGCATCAAAACTAGCTGGAATGGTTGCCAATTTTTCAGCTGAATAACTAACTTTTGAACAACCTACTGGTGTAGTTGGGTAAATCTGGGAATCAACGAGCAAAGGATACCAACTAAATAACAAAAATATCGTGGCAAAAATCACCCCTAGATAATTATTTAGATTATTGTACATGGTATTTATATAAAAGTAGATTTAAATTTTATGGAAAAAACAATGAATAAGATGAAGTTAAAAATAGATTAATGGAGATCAATCTCTATTGATGATCTGTATTTATAGGAAATTTTTTTAAAAAACTAATATAAAAGATATTAAAAAATTGAAATTAAATGAAATTATTTGAAATGACAATTACAAACACACTTAACACTAATGTAAGTTAACTGTACTTGGTTTCTTTGATGTTTATATAAACACAACT
This sequence comes from Polysphondylium violaceum, assembly GCA_000277445.1. Classification (NCBI taxonomy): domain Eukaryota; phylum Evosea; class Eumycetozoa; order Dictyosteliales; family Dictyosteliaceae; genus Polysphondylium; species Polysphondylium violaceum. Next base: position 7,006 of record AJWJ01000596.1, on the reverse strand, counting down.
GTCAGATGGTGGTTTTAATTAATTTTTTTAAAAAAACATTTTTTTTTAATATTTTTTCATTTTTTCAACTTGAAAAAGCGTTTTAAAAAAAAAAAGATGCAGTAATTTCCAAATTTGGGTTTTTTCGGGAGTGAGGCTTTTTTGAAACCCAATCTTTAGGCCTCTAAAGTGCTTCGCATGAAAAGTTCGAGAATAATTCGCTATCTAATCTAACTTTTAAGATAATACTGCCTTTAAAGAAATGATGTGTCTCTAGAGTCGATATGTTATTTGAATGCTGTTCCATAAAAACAATTTCATAAACCACCACCACTACCACCAATATAGACTAAATGAGAATATTTTCAATAGTCAAATTCATCGCAATATTTATCATGAATATCATATGTTAATTGGTTAGACATTTCTTTTTCATCCAATTCATTTAGCGATTCTATATCTTGTTCCCATTCTATTTGCTTTTGATTTTCATCATCACTGTCTTCGTAGTGATATTGGTTCAATGAAAAGCTACCAATACTATTGTCATATAAATGAATTCCCCAATCATCTACAGCTTTTCTTTTTTTTGTTTTTAAAATTGTATCAATGATTGATTCTGGAATATGTATTTTATGTGAAGATGATTTATAGAGTTTTAATACTTTGCAACTCGATGGAATAATTCCTTTATCAATATGTTGATTAAAACAACTACCCAACTCTAATCTAAACAATTGTTTAGGTAATTGCATTTTAAATGGTTGATTAAAATTGTCACCAAATTTTAAAATCTCTAGAGTTGATGGTAAAATAGGAATAATAGTTTGATTATACTCTGTACCAAACTCTAAATAGTTTAATGAATCATTTAGTTTATAGATAAGAGAATTAAATTTTGAACCAAAAATTAATGTTTTTAAATTTGTTGGTAAAGGATATTTAATATTTTGATTAAAACTATGTCCAAACTTTAATATCTGTAATGAATTTGGAAGTGAATCAACCATTATCAATTGATCAAATTGAAAACCAAACTTTAAATGAACCAAAGACTGTGGTAAAATTGACTTCTTTATCAATTGATTAAAATTTGAACCAAACACAAGATGTGTTAAACTGGGTAATGATGAAAGAATTGGTTTATTAAAGTCACCACCCAACTCCAGATATCTTAGACTATCACCTGTACCATTTAAAAAGTCTAAATTTTGATTCCAACTTTTACCGAATTTCAAAAAACTTAGAGATGTTGGTAAAACATCTTTTTCTATTGGTCTATTAAATGAATCACCAAAAACCAATTTAGTCAAAGTGTTGGGAAGAGTAAATGGTTCTAAATATTGATTAAAGCTACAATTTAATATCAATGTACTTAATCCTATTGGAAGAACATTTTCTCTAAATGGACAATTATAATCACCATTAAAGGTCAAGCAAGTCAATGACTTTGGCAACAGACCTACACCCAAAAATTTATTATAGTCACACCCAAACTCTAAAGTTTTTACAGAATTTGGAATGCAACCCACTTCCAAATCAACATTAAACAATTCACCAAACCTCAACTTGTCAACTGAACTAGGTATCACATTTAAAGGTATAGATAAAAAGTATCTATCAAAGAATAAATCTGTCACAGAGTTTGGTATGATACCTGGTTTTAGCAAACCAAAGTTGTTGTTCATATTTAATTTGGTGACAGATAATGGAATTGAACCTATTTCAATTGCTTTTAAAAATGATATTGTTACATCTTGAATCGTGTTTGGTATTCTATTTGATTCCAATTGATCTTGATCAATTCTAATAAGCACCAAAACAACCATTGACAAATCTCTTTGTTTGCCAAAGTTTGTCAATATTTTAAAATACCTATCTGTACCAATAACCAATTCAACTCTAGCCAATCCAAATAATTGATTTTTTATAAAATCGTATTCCTTTATAAAATGACCAACATACATTCTCTTGATTGTCTCTCCTCCATTGTTACTTTTTAATTTTTCAAATCTAATCTTATTTTTAATAAAATTATTTTTCCATATTAAATTTAAAAATAATAAATCTATATTTGTATTTGTCATATGCTAAATTTAGATAAGGATATATGTATATTGTTTAAATAAGCGTGTATAGTTTGTTGAGAAAGTAATGGAAATGATCAATTTTTTAGTTTTTTTTCAAAAAAAACCTAAAAATAAATGTTTATTGAAAATTCAACAATGAAAAGATATATTAAAAAGAGACAAAAAAAAGATATTAAACACAATATAGAGATAAATCTATATTTTAGGATTTCTATGTTTTTTTAGTATATTTAATTTTTTTATAACACCCTTCAAAAACTATTTAGCATTTTATTTTATAACACCTAAACATTTTAGAATTTAAGATTGTGTGGGAATTCACCCTTTCTAAGGAAGAATTTGGTCTTTAAGTAGAGGGTTAAAGCTTTATCTTTTTTGAGGACGGCAAGGATGGCAGTATCGACGGATTTTTGGTCAGCAACACGAGTTTCAGAGATTTTCTTCTTTTCAACTTGTTTCTTTTCGTCTTGGAAGAAAGCATCTTCGGTTTTCTTGGTGGCTTTCTTTTCAGCGGCAAAGTAGGCATCGGTAACCTTTTCACTGACTTTGACGGAGGAGACGTCAACCTTGGTGGAGGTGGCAATGACGTATCTTTGGTCAATACGACGGAGTGGAACACCGTTGAGTCTGAATGGACCAGTGATCAAAAGGAGACCAGAGGTGAGTTGTTTAAGGAAAACGACTCTCTTACCAGCAAATCTACCAGCAACGATGATTAAAACGGTACCTGGGACAATAGATTTACGGAGGGCAACTTTGGATGGAGCAACTTTGGAGGCTTGGGCTCTAACTTCAGCTGGGATGGCTGGAGCGTATTTTGGAGCTTTAGCGGCAACAACACGTTTAACTTTACCAAAGGTCTTTTCTTTCTTTGGGGCAACGGTGGCAACCTTCTTGGCAGCGGCAACCTTGTTCTTCTTAGCCAAATAAGTTCTGGTTCTGTTGGCGTAAGCACGGGAACTGAAGAGTTTGAGTCCCTTAGCGACTGATGGATTCTCTAATCTGGCCATTCTATTTTAGTTGATATGTTTGTTAGTTTATGTTTCGTGTGTGATGAGTGATAGTGATGGGAACAAGTGTATCATATTATTCAACCATCAAACAACAATCAATCAATCAATCAATCCATCTATCATAAGTTTGGTATGAGTTGTGCTACCTGTTTCTTCTGTCTTTCATCTCATCTACCAACACTGTAATCTGTCTCTCCACACTGATGCAACAATCTATCTGCAATGAATCAACCACATGATTCAATCTATGTCTAATCTATTATCTATGATTGATTGATGATGATGATGATTCATGTTGATTCATGACTATTGATTCAATATGATACACAACGATGTATGTGACAGGATGTATGATTTAATCTCTACCTTAGTGATATATTAGGGTATAATGAAGGGAGAAATACAAACGCTTTTCTTCGCCTGAAAAAAAATCTATACTCGTAAAAAAAATGGCAAAAAAAAAATTCGCAAAAAAAAAATTAAAAAAAATCAAAATTTTTGTTTTGAAAATTTCCAACGTTACGTTTTTCGAGAGGGATGGCTGATATTGAGAAAGATTAAAGATAAATACAACTTTATTGATCTATTATCAATTGAAATGCATTAGAGTCAAAACTTATAACCATAGTACGAGTATATTGTTTTTAAACAAATATTTTTTTTTCACCATATTAGGGCTTACAAACTGATTTCTCAGTTTTTTTATAGTGTGTGATGTCAAAAAATTAAAAAAATGAATGAGGCTCCAATTAAGGATTTTTATTATGATTGAGTGATAATAGAATAGAATGAATGCATAGTTTACTTATTATCAATATAGGATGCTTCACGATACATACAATATCTGCAGATACCTGTTATTTTAGTGCAAGAGCAACTGAATTTAGAAAACTGAAATGGATGCACATATGAATATAGTATAGTTCCACACACAATATCTATTACTTTTGAGACAAGTCCGTGTGGTCATATTAGTTTATCACTCAATAGAATCAAACATATAGTATAGTAATATTTATAATATAAAATGTCTATTCTTTTTACTTTTCTTTCTCTTTCTCTGAGTTTAAAATCCTAATAGTATAATAACAATTAACAATAGTTATGATACCAAATGCATATGGTGTATTATTGCATATGAATTAGTAATAAAGTGTGAACATCAAACATTTCACCCCCCCAATTTGATGATCACAAAATTTTCTTTAATTTTTTTAGAATGTTTTTTTTTTTTAATTTTTTTTTTATCACTCATCAACTTCACAAAAATTCATTTCATTTCATTTACAACAATTTTTTTTTTTTGATATATATATTCACACACACACACACACACTCACATAAAAATCATTCATCTTTATCATCATTTTATATATATATAGATTCATATAGTAATAATAAAGAAAAATGACAAAAGATGAAACCAAAGGTATAAAATCCTATTACATTAGTAAAATTGAGGAATTGGAGATCAAAGTCAATGACAAAGCACAAGATCTTAGAAGATTAGAAGCACAAAGAAATGAATTAAATAATCGTGTTAGAATGTTAAAGGAAGAATTACAACTTTTGACCAATCCAGGATCACACGTCGCAGAGGTTATCAAACTCATGGGCAGAAATAAAGTATTGGTCAAAGTTAATCCAGAGGGAAAGTTTGTCGTCGATATTGACCCATCAATAGATATCACCAAACTCACACCATCCACCAGAGCCGCACTCAAGCACGAGAGCTACACATTACACAGAATTCTTCCAAACAAGATTGATCCATTGGTCAGTTTGATGAAGGTTGAAAAGATACCAGACTCTACCTATGATATGGTTGGCGGTCTTGATAAACAGGTCAAAGAGATTAAAGAGGTTATCGAATTGCCCATCAAGCATCCAGAACTCTTTGAATCATTGGGTATTGCTCAACCAAAGGGTGTCTTGTTGTACGGCCCACCAGGTACCGGAAAGACTTTGTTGGCTCGTGCCGTCGCACATCACACCGATTGTACATTTATCAGAGTATCTGGTTCAGAGTTGGTTCAAAAATATATTGGTGAGGGTTCAAGAATGGTTAGAGAGCTCTTTATCATGGCCAGAGAACATGCTCCATCTATTATTTTTATGGATGAAATTGATTCCATTGGTGGTGCTAGAACCGAGTCTGGTTCCGGTGGTGGTGATAGTGAAGTACAACGTACTATGTTGGAGTTGCTCAATCAACTCGATGGTTTTGAAAGTACTAAAAATATTAAAGTCTTGATGTGTACAAATCGTATTGATATCTTGGATCCAGCTCTTCTTAGACCTGGTCGTATTGATAGAAAGATTGAATTCCCAAATCCAGATGATTCTGTATGTAGCCGTATATCTAGTGCGATTATTTATTAGTTTGTGTGATTTACTGATATTAATTCATAATGTATAATAATAATAATAATATAGGGTCGTTTGGATATTTTAAAGATTCATTCAAGAAAGATGAATTTAACTAGAGGTATTAATCTTAAAAAGATTTCAGATAAAATGAATGGTGCATCTGGTGCTGAACTCAAGGCAGTTTGTACAGAGGCTGGTATGTATGCACTTAGAGAAAGAAGAATTCATGTTAGTCAAGAAGATTTTGAAATGGCTGTATCAAAGGTTATGAAGAAAGACTCTGAACAAAATATGTCTATCAATAAGTTATGGAAATAAATACACACAAATACATACAATATTTATCTCTATCTTGAGAAAAACAAAGAAAAAAAAAAAAAGAAAAACACACAACTCCAACAAGAGCTTTTTATTATTTTGTATAATCCTTAAAAAAATATAAACACAAACAAAACTATTACTTTATAAATAAAAGTAAATAAACATTGTATTCCAAATCAAATCGTGTAGTTTAATTTTTGTTTTGTTTTTTGAGTTTTTTATTTTCTTTGACACAATCAATCAATTGATTAATAAAGTTGAGTCCTTGTTCAGCTGGCCAAAAATCCAGTTTTAAAAGTGAGAAAAAAATTTTACAAAGGACGACAAGTAATTGCAATTGGTTGTTTAGGCAGATGAGGATGAGCAGATGGCGGGTACGTCGAATGCAGAGTCTGAGATTTCAGTCATAGAGTTGTAAAAGACAGTGGTAGTACCTTGGTAGGCTTGGAATAAAGTAACTGGTAAACAATCTTGGGAAACAAAGTATGAGATACCGTTGTCTTTGTTGGCGTAGATGCTGACGGTAACTTCAGAGCCATTGTTTGAGTCTGGAATTAAAACAGTGGAGCCTACGTATGGAAGACCATAGGCATCACCAAAACATGGTTGGTTGTATTGATCTGGTCCAGTTGGTTCACAGGTGTTGGCATTGTTATCAATAACCCATTCATCGCCACCAGCAGTGGTCTATGATAGAGTATTGGAAATGAGGGATTAGAATATGGGTGTGCAATAGTCAAATATGATGACGATAATGAAAACTTACGTTTGGATATAAGGCAATGGTGGTAAATGATTGGGAGGCTTTTGGAAATTGTTGGATGGTGGTATCGACTCTGTTTCTATAGTTGACTGAATCATAATAGTAGACAGTGGTTTTTTGAACACCAGCAGATAATTGAACACCGGTAGAGACCCATTGTGGTGGAGTGCAGCAAGAGTTTGATGATAATGATGATCTGACATTTTCAGATTTTTTAAAGAATGGTAATTTGACACTGTCCAAGAGAGTAGTATCTATTTTAACATTTTCTATAATCTCTTTATCTAAACATTTACGTGGATCTGCTGTACATGGCCAGGAGATAGCAAATGTTTCACCTAACAAAAGTAAGCCAATAGTAATATATAAGATTTGTTTGTAGTTCATTGTGTGTTTGTTTATATGTGTTTCTAGTGTATATGACAAATACCGCTGTGTTTAAATAGTTTAGTTTTTTTGATTTTTTTTTT
>AJWJ01000595.1:0-13287 GCA_000277445.1 Polysphondylium violaceum | reverse complement strand
AAAAAAAAAAAAAAAAAAAAAAAAAAACTTTACGTTCGTTTTTTTCATTTAATTACAATTTTAAAAAGTAAAAGAATAACTATGGTTAGAATTGATAATAATAGTCCAGCTATTACCGAAGAAGAGTGGGAGAGTTATGATGAAGAAGATGGTTTAGATTCAGTTCAAGATAGTGGTAGTGATAATAGTGGGGATGAAAATGGTTCTGATGATGATAGTGATTGCTTTACAATTGAAAGGGGTGATTTTACTGATGAATTAAATGAAGCTTTACAAGAATATGAAGATTTACAAGCTGAATTAAATGTTGATAATGATAATAATGATAATGATGATGGTGATGAAGAAGAGGAAGAGGAAAAAGAAGAAAAAGAAGAAAAAGTTATTAAAAAGGAACCAATCAAAAAGAAACAAGAATTAAAAAAGAATAACAATAACAAAGAAAAAGTAAAAAATGAAAAGAGTAAACCATTAGAACAAAAAACAAAAGCTAAATTAGATGTAAAAGTATCAACCAAAACTACTACAACTACTGCTCATAATGATGTAAATGAGGATCCTTTCTTTGTCCGTGTAGCAGAGATGAAAGATAAACAATCAACACCTACTTTTAAACCAAAACCATATGAACAACAACAACAACAACCTCAAAAAAAACTTTTAACGACAATAAAGCATCATTTAAAAAAGATAACAATACAAACAAAGCATCAAAAGATAAAGTAATCAACAAAACCAATAATAATAATAGTAACAAAACCTTTAGAGATAATAATAATAAACCAATCAATAAGAAACCAACCAATAAGAATAATTTTTCAGAAGAACAAAAAGTAGAGAGATTTAAAAAAATAGTAAACTATAATAGAAACACAGAAAAGATTGCACAAAAACAAACAGAGAATCTCGATAGCAAAAAAAGAAAGATGGAATCATTGTTTGTAACATCACTAAACGATGAAGAAGTTGTTAAAAAGAAAAAGAAACAAAGACCAAGTCAAGCTGCTAGAAGAAAGATTGCTGAATCTATTTTTGGAAAAGATGCTAATCATCTTAAAGGGGGTGATAAAAATAACACTAACACTAACAATAATAATAATAATAATAATATCAATAGTAATAATAACAATTACAATAAAAATAATAATGGTGGTAGTGTTGTAACAACAACAAAAGAAAAGAAAGAAGAAAAAGTTCATCCATCTTGGCAAGCAAAAATGAAACAAAAAGAAGCATCTAAAATATCATTCACAACTAACGCCGATATTGTAAAGTTTGATGATGATAGCGATTAAATAATAGCAATAAACTAGTTTAAATAAAAATAGATTTATATAAGATACATTATGTTTATTTCATAATTTTATTATTTTTATAAAATTGATAAACCTGATCTTTTGTCATTGTTTTAGTTTCATTAGAGAAGGAATAAAATGATGGTTTTTCGTCAATGAATACTTGATTATCAAATGTTGTATTATTTTCATCTAAATCATCCAATGTAAATGCAGACACATAATAGTCTTTGGTGTTTATTTCTTGAAAATATAAATTGCTTCCACATTCCAAACAAAAGAATCTATCTGCCCATTCAGAGGAATGATATTTCTTTACCAATTCTTGACCTTTTGTAATGTTTACATCTTTACAAAAGATCGCAAACCAAGGTCCAGATGACCATTTTAAACAAGTCGTACAATGGCATGCTCCAATTGTTTCTCTTTTCATTGTTGCTTGTAAATGTACTCCTTTACATAAACAACTACCATTTCTTTGAATCATTATTTTCTTTTATTTATAATTATTATTATTAATATTATTATTATTATTATTATTATTATTTTTATTATCTAATATTTATAATTATAATCATAATATTTTTTTAACTTTAAACTTTTAATTCATATTTTATCTTTTATCCAAAAAGAGTATTATAGTTTTAGAAAAAAAAAAAAAATCTCATTTTTATTATTTTCGAGATTTCAACATTACAAGAAACCGAATAATGAATAGTAGCAATAATAGATCAAATACTTTCTTTTTTAATATTCTAAGAAATTATGTGTTAAGAAAACTAATATTTAGTTTTTTAAGAGAGTCTAGAAAAACATTTTATTTATTTAAAAATGGTGTTATTTATAATGGATATGATGATTTACAACCACTTGATATCATTAAAACAAACAATAGGAATCTATTTAGAGATAAATTGAATTCATTTAAAGCATTATGTATTCAGTCTGCTGATCAGCATAATCTATCAACTTTACAACGTACTCATTATACTGAATGGTTAGATTTGCCTTATGATAGAGTATTTAATATAATAACTTTTATAAATTTTAAAAACAATAATAATAGCAGCAACAACAATAAGAACAACAAAAACAATGAAATAGTAAATAACTTTATCAATAGAATAATAGAAATTTCATTTAATAATTCAAATTATTTAAATGAAAAAGAAAAAAAAGAATATGAAAAGATCTTTTACCAAAATTATGAAGCTAGATGGGTACCATACATGTTTTCGAATCATTTTGGCTTATCTTTTCAAGATTTACAATTGTATAATCAAATGGATTTTAAATATAAAGCCAATGTTCAAGATGAAAAGAAATTTTTCTTTTCTGCAAATATTAAATTTGAAAATCAAGATCTATTTAATAATTTATTTCTTTCCCATAGATTAGATATAGTACATTTTGAACCTAGTTTATTAGATAATCCATTCTTTTTAGGAAACAAGGATATATTTAGAAAACTGCCAAGTTGGGATGATGGCTTATTTACAGATTTACTATTAAATATAGGTTTTGATGATGATAATGATAATGATGAGGAAAAGGGCTCCCATCAACGTTTACTATTATTTAAATGGATATTAAAAGTTTCACCTTTATTTAAAGTTTTTTCAACATCAAAAGTTTCTGAAATGTATTCTATTAGTATTTCTGCTCCACCAAATGGTTATTTTTCAAATTTTCAATATGCCTTTACAAATATTGAAATTTTTAAATACACTTTAAAGAATTATAACAGACAATTTCTTGATTTTATATCTCGAGAGAAATCTATAGAAATCAAAAACTTTAAAATTGCTACCCAGATTATTAATCCGAATACAATTGCCCTCTATAAATTAATATCAACCAATTCAAATGATATTAAATTGATTAAACATGTAGTAAGAAATAAGCTTGACATTGTTGGTGATCATTTGTTGGACAAACAAGAGAATATTGACTTTTTAATCGATGAAAAGCCAGAGATATTTAAAGTTGTTCGAGTATTTAATCAATTAAAAACTCTGGATCCTTATTTTTCAATTTTATCAAAAACATCAACAAAATGGAAACCAAATCAAGTCACTGATCAACATGTTTTTTCAAAAGCTATAGAAATTAATAGATTTGAATACTTGTACAAATTAGATCCACGACGTTTAATTATGCCACATTTATATTCCCTATCAGAGATTAGTCAACAACAAGAGGTCTTTCAATTTTTATTAAAACAATATCAACAAATTCAAAATGTTGACCTCAACTTTATTTATCACTGTCTTTGTCAACATAGTTTAAGATCTTTTAATTTTGAAAATGTAAAGAGATTTTATTATTCAATTGACCAAGTAGATTTCAAGAGAGACTTTATTCAAAGAAATCTTATCAAGAGCTTTACATTGCTTGCCAATTCAAGTGGAAAAAAAAAAGAAAATATGATAGAGATTATAAACTTTATCAAACAAGAGTTTATGGATTTCGATATCTCTAGTGGTATTGTAATCAATGGTGATCATCAGCATTCAATATTTTTTCAAGACCCTTTGTTTTATCAAACTATTCAATTTGAAAATGATAACTTTTCAAAACTAAATATGCTTTGTAGTTCTCTTCTTCAAGGATCACTTGCTCATTCAAAATATATTATCCATAACATGAATTCAAATGAATTACAAGAGCTTTATTTAAATTTAGAAAAAATAATCAAATTTCTAATTAGATCAGATCCTCAAAAGAAATTAAAATCTCTTATATTCCTTTTTGATACTTTTCAAGATCAATTATCTCGTTCAATTTTAGATTGCTTAGTATCAATGTCTTTAGAATATCACAACTATCATTTAATAGATATATTACTACATCGTACTCAAGTTAGATTATTTAAACCCACCTCTCTTGATGATGATTATCAAATGCTCAAATCCAATTATGTAAATTTTAAAAAATCAATATGTTTTACAGATTACTTAAAAATTAATCATTTTAAATTAAATATTGATGAAAAGGAATTAAAAAATCATATATTTAATCATTATTATGATGATAAAATTCAAGATAATTTTCCTCTTTTAAATCTAAATTTTATAATTAAAGAATAAAATTTTAATTATTTTTATTTAGGAATGCATTTTAATAAAGAAAAGAAATTACAATTTATAATTTACCATTTTCTTTATATACATATTCTGGAAAAATTCTACCAACTTTGGTTAAAAAATAATCACCATAGGTACCATTGAACTGATGGATATTTTGTTTATCCCATCTTTCTGGTTTTTCCCCCAAGTTTACAAAATCAGTTGGAACTAATTCAGGTACAGAATTTAGATTTGGATCTAAAAAGAATGGAAAAGAGAAACGTGGACGACCAGTTGTATTATACTTTACTCTATGAACATTTGATAAATAATAACCTCCTGTCATTTTGTCCAACATATCCCCAATATTACAAATAAAAGTACCTGGAATTGGAGGGGCATCAATAAACTCATCACCATTCTTTGATTTAACTTGTAAACCCCCAACATCATCTTGGTATAAAATAGTTAAAACACCTTGGTCTGTATGTGGTCCTTTTAGAAATAAAAAAGTTAGTTTACCATAAATTTGTGTAATTTAATTTATACTTACCAGTTCCAAACTTTACTTTAGAGCTTTCATCAGGTGAATTATTTTTTAAAGATTCATTATGAAATGAAGGGTAATGTAACATGGCCAACATAGTGAACGGATCAAAAGTGTACTTTTCAAAAAAGTATGAGCTTGGTAACTCTAAAGAAAGGGCAATGGCTTCTAAAATATGTTGACCTAATCTGGTTAATTGATGGATATAGTTTTCTATGATATCTTTAAATCCAATAATGCCATATTGAGTTTCTTCTTCTCTTGTTGGAAAGAGAGGAACATCAACATTTACTTTGAGATCATATGGTTTTTCACAATCAATATAAACACCCTCTTTCCAATCAACAGCACCATATGTAATCTCTTGGCCTACTTTGAAAAAACCCAAATATTCTCTATTTGTAAGTCCCATTTTCCATTTCATTTTCACATCTAATGGTAAAGAAAAGAATCTTTTTACAACATCAAATAATTGTTCAATAAAATGTTGATCTATCCCATGTCCACATATATAAAAGAATCCATGTTCTTTACAAGCTTTTTGAATTTCTTGTGCAATTACATTTTTTCCTTCATTGGTTTCCATCAAAGAGATATTAATAATGGGTAATTTTTCTATATCAATTTTTGACATTTTTGTAAGAATGAAATGATATATTTAAATGCATCTTATTTATATTTTTTTTTTAACACCAAAATAGAAAATTAATTCACTTCATAAGAGGAGATAAAAAGAGATATACATCCCAATAAAAAAAAAAAAATAAAAAGTTTTTTCAAAAGGTGGGGGGTTGTTTTTTAACTGATCTGTAGGTTTTTATTAATCATATATGGTGATCTATTATAAATAAAACATTTATAATTCGTCTCTTTATTTAATTGGTAAAAGTATAAGAAAGTAGACGTGAATTTTTTTTTTTTTTTTTATTTGAAAAAATTGATCTATACAAATAATTAAACCACTATAGATAGATTGTCTAAAATGAAGACAACAAACAACACTGATATTACAAATGAAATGAGAGAATATTTTTATAAAAGAACAGAGAAACATATTAATAGAGTTAGAGAATTAATGATGTTAATGGAAGGTTATGAAACTTTAAAGAGATCAGATTTACTTGAAAGGGGTATAGCTCATGATCAAAGTAAATATTTAGAACCAGAGGTTACAGGTTATATATGGTTAAGTTGGTTTCATTATTGTAAGAATAGCAATATAAAATTTGCGTATCCATCTGATACAATTATAGAGATGGTAAATAATGCAGTTGATCATCATTTAAAGTCAAACCTTCATCATCCAGAATCACATTCAAATATAAATAATATGTCAACATTAGATATTGTTGAAATGGTGTGTGATTGGTCAGCTATTAGTCAAGAGTTAAATCAAGGTTCATGTTTAAATTATGTAAATTGTAATATTGCAAAATGGAGTTTTGGAAAAGAAACAACTAATTTTATATTTAAAACTATTAATGAATTTGATAAAAGATATGAATCCTCTTCTTTTATTAATAATGTTTTTAATATTATTTTATTTATTTATTTTAATAAAAGTGTATACCGATATCTATTATATTATCGAAAATCAAGTTTATTTCTTTTTACCAAATTGAATTAAATCTGGGTTTAATAAAATCTTTTTAGAGTAATCAGAAGACCATGATAATAAAGAAAATAAAACAAAGAAACCAATTAAAGAAATAATAAAAGGAATATTTTCAAAAGGACTCTTTGATTGAAAAGAGTTTTTATCTTTGATTGAAACTGATTTTTCATTGTTTTTCAAAGATATTACTCTGTTTGGTGATTTCTTTTGATATTTTGATATATTATCATCTTCTGTTGTAATGATTTGTTTTTTCTTTTCATGAGAAGGAGTAATGTCTGCTCTCATGACTGACCCAAAGAAATCTGTGACTGGTACTTTATCTAAAGGTCTTGAAAATAAATCATCTCTATATTCTGAATGTGATTGTAACTTTTGTGGACTATATGTATTAAATAATTGATGTAATGTTACATTATGAGGATCAACATTTTCAAAAAATTCTAATGTATAATATGTAAATCTATCAATAACTGCTACTCCTAATTCTGGATCAGAATGATGCTAAAATAGTATATGTAGTAGTAATTAGTAATTCAATCTATCTATCATCAGATATCAGCAATATATATATATATTTTAAATACATACAGAATAACTATTCTCACCATATCTACTTGAACCAATAGCTAAAATATTTGGAGAATTAAATCTTTTATAAAGAGTGTTTGCTTGACATGTATCAACCATAAACAAAATTTCATGATATCTTTTTTTTTCCCACATTTGTTTAAAAGCATCGGCTAAATCATATGATGATATCTCTTCATTATCTTGGAATTTAAGGAATTCATCACCACCATGTCCAGTTAAAAATATTAATATATTACTCTTTTCATCTGTTAATAATCTCTTTGATCTTGAAACTTCAGGTTCATGTCTACCTGTCAATACTCTAATAAAACTTTCTACATTCACTTCATAACCTCTGTAATCTACTTCAATGTTATCTCCATAAAGATTTAATCTATGATTTTCATTATTAAATATACTTCCTGCGTATGAGTTTCTAGGATTACATGCCATATCATCTGCCAACATTAATATAACTTGATAATGATAATAATTAATATTATATGGACAATGTTAGAATGTTTAAATTCTGCATATAGATCTACTTTTGTATTCGATATATGTCGTGTTTTTAATAAATTCTATTATAGAATACATACTTTGTGAGTCAGGAATACCTAATCTTTTAACAGTTCTATAAAAACCCAAAACATTTGCTATATGTCTATAGTTGAACCAAAATCTAGAAGTACAAACTAAAACAGCCCAATTGTTTGTATGACCACCTCTATAAAATTGTTCAACAGTTTTGGGGTTATATGTTTCATGTTTTATATTATTAGATTGACCATTAACTACATTGTTTGAGATTGCAATAATAGTTAATAGATATAATAAAAATAAATAAATGTTTATCTTCATGTTTATAGTTATATTGAGAATGAAATGTTAAAAATTTTTTTTTTTTTTTTTTTTTTTTTTTTTTAATTATTGGCTTCTTCAGTTGGAGATTATTAACGAAATTAAAAGATGATCATGTTGGACAATTCTGCTTGATCAACACTTTTTCAATGATAACAAACAGAATCCTCCGAGTCTGACTGATTTTTATTTCAACTATTTTATTGTTTTTTTCCTTTTTCATCCAGTGGATTAGTCGAATTATTCTTTTATCTTGAGTTAATATGATCATATTAAGGTATTAGTTCTATAAATTATAGAGATTTATTTTCTCTGCCAATGTTGAATACACTGTAGTTATGATTTAAATTTTGAAGACAGTTTTGATAATGATAAATCGGTATCTTTACCTTTTATGTGAATCAATGGGTACGCCATAGTATATTTACAATTATACATTTATATTTATTGTCTCTGAAATGTTGTTCAACTTAGTGTTTATTATTTCTGTTGAATCATATGATTTTTTTCATGAATTCATCCTTTTCAAATTGTTTGATATCATATGTAGTAAATATTATATTTAAAACTGAATACTGTAAAATTATCCGCTCAGATACATTCTTTGATTGAAAATCATTCAGAAATTTCCTTTTGATTTTTTTTTTATTAATTTTTAATTAGTTGTGGCCACAAAAAGCTCTAATTTTTTTTTTTTTTACCAAAAAATGAAGTTATTTTTATTGATAATTGTATTATTATCAATAGTATTTATTCAAACAACAAACACTACAAGCATTCATATTAATAATGATTTAGATATTGATATCAATCAACAAAAACAACAAAGAGATATAAACATAAATGATGATAATAATAATAATAATAATAATATAAATGTGTTTCTTATACCACATTCGCACTGTGATGTTGGCTGGGTACAAACATATGAACAATACTATAGTGAAAATGTTACTGTTATTTTAAATAATGTCATTGATCATTTATTAAAAGATAGTACTAAAAAGTTTAATTGGGCTGAAATGTATGTGTATCACCATCATCATCACCACTTCTCTTCCTCTCTAATTCTTCTAATACTAACAATCATTCAATTATAAAAGAATATATTTTGAAAGATGGTATAATTCACAATCATCAATATTACAAAATCAAGTCAGACAATTAATCAACAATAAACAATTAGAATTTATAGGCGGTGGATGGGCACAAAATGATGAAGCAGCCACACATCATGAAGCAATTATTAATCAAATGACATTGGGACATCAGTTTTTATTATCTGAATTTGGAGTTACACCCTCGGTTGGTTGGCAAATTGATCCATTTGGACCATCAACATTTACTGCAACTGCATTCTCTTTAATGTCATTTAAATATCATGTCATCAATAGAATAGATGACAGATTAAAACATGTTTATAATAATACGCCCGATATCATTGGCTCAGGTATTTTGACCACCGATCAAGAATTTGAATTTATTTGGTATCCATCTCGAAACTATGGTCAGCAATTATCAATATTTACTCATATATTGGATAATCATTACAATTCACCATCGATATGTTATCCAAATGTAACAAATCCAAATACAACAATTTGCACTGGATTTGATTTTGAAGCAGATCCTAGTTCAAATCCACCAATCAATGAAACAAATATCTATGAAAGAGCATGCTTTTTAGTAGAGATTATTCAACAAAGAAGTGCATTGTATAGACATAATAATCTATTATTACCATTTGGAAATGATTTTAGATTTCAAAATGCAACTTTGGAATTTACAAATATGGATAAGTTGATTGATTATATAAATTCAAATTCAAGTTGGGGCATTAATATTCAATATTCAACACTGAGTCAATACTTTGATACAGTTTTTCAAGAGATTGTCAATGTAAATGAAACATTTCCAGAGATTCAAGGACAAGATTATTATACGTATACAATGTGTTTGGCTATAGATTATCAAAATTTCAATACATGTGTAAATTATTGGTCTGGTTATTTTACTTCTTATCCATTGTTGAAACAAACTGCACGTGATTCAGATTCATTATTAAGAAATGCTGAAATTTTATATTCATTGGCAAGTGCATATGGAAATGGTTTTGATTTTGATTTTACACCCTCCTATGAATCTTTATTTTATCATAGAAATGTTAGTGGTATCCTAACACATCACGATGCAATCACTGGTACTGCCAAAGCATATGTTAGAGAAAACTATTTTGATATGTTGTATCAAGCTCAAAATCAAACATTAAAACACTTGGTTCCGTCATTGGTAGAGTTTTTACTTGCAAACAAATCAATTCCAATGAACTACACTGCAAATATAAATGTATTACTCGAACTTGGTCAAGATGATATTTTAGCAGTTTCATTTACAAATAGTTTAGCTTGGGATAGACAAGAGTTTGTTTATTTGGAAATCTCAAATCAGCAGTATATTGCAGTTTATAATGATAAATTAGAATCGATTGAGTCTCAAATTGTAAATAGAATTGATAAAGGTGGTAAATGGTATTTATATTTTATGGTAAATACACCAGCTCTGGGTATCAGTACTTATTTTATTGTTGGTTTATCTTCAACTAGTCCAAATAGTAATCAATTTTTAAATGAATATTCAAATATAATATCAAAGCCAATTCTCGCTTTTAATTCCATCAATGAAAATATTTTAGAAATGTCATTACCAACAACATCTACATTTTCAATTGGTAATTCTTTATTCAATTTAAATTTTAAATTTAATTCAAATAATAATAATATTCTTAGATTGGAAAGTTTTGATGATTTGGTTAGGAATATAAATTCAATACCGCTTGTACAAGAATTGATTGAGTATCAAGCAATGAGTGATGATGCTTATAAATTTAGACCAAAAGGTTATCCAACTACTTTGGTAGCAGAAACTCCACAATTTTATTACACACAGGGTCCAATTATTCAATTAATTACAATTATTTATAATAATAATTGTTCTCAAGTATTTTCAGTATTCAACTCTTCATCATCATCATCATCATCATTTTTAAATTCAAATCAATATTTTGAAATTGATAATGTTGTGGCAGCTGGTTGGGATAAAGAGATTTCTATGCGTTTTAATACTAGTATTAATAATGGTCAAACCTTTTATACAAATAATGGTGTTGAAGTATTGGAAAGAAATTATCAAATGAAATATAATGATTCTTTTCCATGGAGTTTAATAAGTGGTAACTTTTATCCAGTTATAAATACAGGTTATATTGTTGATCAAGAGAATCAATTGAATGTATTATCAAAACAATCTTTTGCAGCCAGTAGTCAAGATAATGGTGTGTTTGAATATTTATTGATTAGAAGATGTAATTATACTCAATGGAGTATTCATGAAACAATGAATGATACATCAAATCCATCTCTTAAATTTAGAATTTTATTTGGTGAACCAAATAGTGTCCAATCTATTAGATCACCACATTCAGTTATCTTTGAAAATCCAATGCTGGCAGTTTTCTCTTCCTCTGTTCAAGAGATTGGTTTGCTGAAATGGATATCCACTTTTAATACTAAATTTGAACCTTTAGTTCAATCTTTTCCTTATAATTTACATTTGGTTACACTAACCAAACAATGGATTGATAGCTCTACAAATATTATTAGATTAATGAATATTTATGAAATTAATCAAAATCAACAATACTCTCAACCTTTGGATGTCGATTTTAATTCATGTTTAATATCAAACTTTAACATCTCTGCAGTTTATGAAACAAATTTATCTGCAAATCAAATCATTTCAAATCTTAATGATAATGATGATATATTGGCCACAACTTTAAACCCAATTCAATTAAAAACTTTTATGTTTGAGTTAAATCCAACAAAATAAAAAATTTATATTTGTTCCTTATATTACTTTATTATGAATAATTTATAATATTATAAATTATGTATGATATTCTTTATTATTATAAATATGAATTTGCATGTTCATATTTTTTTATTTTTTTTTTTTATGAAATTTTTTTATTTTTTTATTTATTTTTTTATTTATATTCAATCTTTGTTTTTATGTTATGACGACTCGATTTTGATTTGTTTTTAAATAGTGTAAGTGTCTATCTCTTGTTTTAAATGAAATAACATATCAAGTTTCCTAATTTTATTATACTTCCAGCGATAAAATATCCAAAAAATGTTGAATATAATAAAAAAAAAAAAAAAACTTAACAAATCTTGTGGTGTAACAGAGGGGGTATTTTTAACACTTCTGTTCTATATTTTATCCCGCCGGGACACACACCCTTCTCCAAATGCCTCTTTGCATTGCCATTTGACTTATTCTTGCCAGTGATGTTGTATCTATGACTGCAAGAAAGTAAACAAAATCCAGTAATAGGTTTCTCTTGTAGAATGAGTTGTCAATAAAACTAATGGCTATTGCTAAAAAAAGGCACATAAGTTTGCCATATATCTATATTGATGCTTGGTCTTGATTGATTCTCTATAATATTACTTATTATTTTGTCTTTCAACCATTTAGTTTGATTAAGTATCTGGCGACGGTATCACCACATAGTGTATGTTATTTATATAGAGGAGATAAAGGATTTCATTTCCTCACATGCCAAACAGTAGTTTGATTTGAAGGAATTATCTATAGTATTGCAATTGGTAAAGGACACAATAAGGATAGAGGTATGTTTTATTGTTTTTATTGTATATGTATAAAAATATATATATATATTTATATTAATGATTTGAACCATCCATTTTTTTAGCAATGTACAATCTATCCAATATGGAGGAGATGTCTATATATATAAAAAACAAAATCAATTCAACATACCTCTATCATTATTGTGTCCTTTACCTATTGCAATACTATAGATGATTCCATCAAATCCAACTACTGTTTGGCATGTGAGGAAATGAAATCCTTTATCTCCTCTATATAAATAACATTCACCTGGATGCTCAGTAATGATAAAAGTATATTTGTACAATCAAAATAAGGTGAATTTCATCAACCATTTATTTCAATCACATTATAAATAAACTTTTATACATCAATATTTATCACATTATTATTTGCAGTATTTATTTTTTTACACATTGCTCAAAAATTTTAAAAATAACGGGGTCCAAGGATTCTTGTGAAAAAATATGGGGCCCTCTATTTTTAAAAAAATTTTGCCCCACATTTTCACCGTTTTGCACTTACAAATTCCCTCATTAATAGTGGCTCAGGATAATTCACCAGTCCATAATGCTAGTATCATACAAAATTTTTTTTATAATGCAAATTTTAAATTGTTACCTTGTACCC
>AJWJ01000594.1:0-13292 GCA_000277445.1 Polysphondylium violaceum | reverse complement strand
ACAAAGGTAAAAGGCTGGTGTAATGAAAACAAAGATTTATTTATGATATTATTGATGAAGATCTATCTGATCTATCACTAAGATCCACGATAAATCTATCATTTTCCAACCGACACAATTCCAGGTAAAAATTAATTAAATTAAAAATTAATTATTAAAATTAATTTTTATATTTTATTTTTAAAATCAATAAACTATAAAAACCCAATGAATTCTTTGAATTCATTAAGTCGATTTTTAATCTTTATCTTTAACTCAAAATCTCAATACCTGATTATTTTATAGTTTATAACCCTGTTCCTTCAGTAACAAATCCTTTAACAAATAATAGGATAAATCCCATTATTTATTAAACTGGCTTCTCAACGAGTCACCCACGTTCGATTATCAACACCTACACGTCCACACGGTAATGACATTAAAGACCGCCTCAATAAAACTGTCTCTTCCACTCAAATAGAATGGTTGAGTAAAAAAAAAAAAAATGTTTTTTCAGGGAAATTAAATAATAATTCTAATGAGAAAAATCTATATAATGCTATGCATCTTTATGATGAAGAATAAAACATAATGAAAATTTTTTTCCAAATTTTTAAAAATTTTGCTATTTAACCACAAATGAGTTCAATAATATGGATAGTTATTCCTATAACATAATGTTTAAAAAATATGGTAGTATTTATAAAGGGGTGGTGAGGTTTGCCATGTGAATTAATAAAACATATATATTAAATAATAGATTAAAGAGATGATTCTTTAAAATGATGAAAGCATGAATATAATATATATTTTTTAATCATATTTATAGTTTTCGTAAAAATGATTTTAACAATTAAATTTCCCACTTTTGAGATGTGAAATTTAATATATAAAATAAGATTACTGTCAATGAATATTTGATGAGATGTGTATCTACTAAAAATGGATGGAAGTCTTAACGTAAATCATTGGATTATTTTCAAAATTATTAAAAATAAAGATCATTCGTTTTTATTCAATCATTGCAAACATACATATTATTGTGAAAAGAAATTTTATTTATCAAAAAGTTCTTTTAGATGAGGGGGCATTTGATTCGTTGAAATTGTATGGTTTTTGTATTTGTACATAGTGAGTAAAAACTTTACCAAGAGATAGTTGTTGGCTTCAACAGCTTTTTCTAGTAAATGAAAATAAGATAGATTAAGTTTCCTGTCATACACGTATTGTGCCCACTCAACTGGTAGCGACGATAACTTTGGTATTAGATTAAGTACGCTCTGGGAATTTTGATAACCCAAAGAGTCGAGGTACTTTATCTTGTTTAGTTGACAATTTGCAAAAGCCTTAGAATAGAGTAAATCAATATCAGATTTTGAAATTGAGTGGACAATATGAGGGAAAAGGAGTTTAAATAAATTTGTTGAAATTGTGAATCCATAATTCAAAACTATAGCCTTATAATCTTTGATTTTAAATGTAAATAATTTCATCAGAGTTTTTATAACCTTTTCATTATTTTTGTGACTAAAGTTTGTGAGAATCCAATACTCTTGACTTGATATTTCATTTTCCACCAATTCTTTTAAACCTTGATCCATCATGAATAAAAGAATAGTGTGGTTCGATTGTATGCAACAAATCTTTACAATTTGTCTTGTTATATCTATATTATTATATAGAATTTGATTCTTGTTTACTTGAATATCACTAGAAAATCTGTTCCATAAATACTTGAATCCATTACAATTGTCTGAGGAGTACTTTATAGAGTTGTAACTCCATGATTCATTTAGTACCATTCCTCTATCCAATAATAACTCTAACAACTCTATATCATTGTAAAATGAATGATCACTAGGATTTGTAAAGCTACCAAAAACATTTATATATTTTAAAGAAAAGTCTGGGTACTTGTTTAAAATTGATTTTAACCATATAAATGAATTTCTTTGAAAGCATTTCTCTATCATGTTTTTGATGTCTTGATTATTAAATCCGTCAATCATATTTTCAACAATATCAAGAGTATCTGTGTTTCCATCGTTTCCCACATTTCTTATAAACAGTTCTTTAATTTGGGTTTCATCCAATTTACACTCTTTGCATAGATATTCAAAAAGGTGAGGGTCTCGTATCTCTGGTTTCAAGATTTGTTGAAAACTTTCTAGAGTTGGTGGCAAAAAGACGAGTGGTTTTTCAAAGAGAGGATAGAATAGTGTGAACATATGTTGTGTTGATTTGTTTAGAATCCAATCCAACAATTTTATCGATTTTGCCTTACTAATCGTCTGTGTCTTGATATGGCGCCTAAACACATCTGCCGACTCTTGTGTGTATCTAAATAAGTAGTGATAGGGTGCATCCACATCAATCCTCATCCAGCCATGCTGAATAAGACACTCGAGGATCCTGGGATCAACGGTATAGGGAGTTTCAAAAGAATATAGGTTTTCAAAATAAGCATAGCCATTATCTGCCATACACTTGATCTTTTCATAATTATTTGTGAATATCACTTCAGCAATATCTACAGGTTTGATATCGTCTTTGAATCTCTTTATGAAAAGCCCAAAGATTTCAATATCGGGGACATAAAATAATTTTCTCTTTGACTTGGCATTAAAGTTGAAAAAGAGTTTGCTATTGTTATTTTTCAACTTTTCCTTCAAGATACCATAATGCTTGTGGTCCAGCATCCATTCAATATCAACTATATCTTCATATTTTCTAATATACATTCCATCATGAATCTCTTTAATTTTTTCATAAACTAATCTCGATAGATATTTATCTCTAAATAAAATCCGATACAAAAGATCCATTGTTTATCGACTTTTAACTTTAGATAATAGTTTATAAACTATTATTGTGATTCATCCCTTTATTTAATTAGTTTTTCAAAAATGATCAAAAAAAAAAAAAAAAAAAACTTATATATCCCAAATTTGGGGAGGGCTAAAGATATTTAAATAATTCCAATGGCATTCTTTCCAAAAGAATATTAATAACAACCAATCTCTTTTAGATAATTTGAAATCGATTCAATGTCATTGCTTTTGTCTGTACTCAAAGCTTTGTCGTAGACATCTTCTATTGATAATAGAGGTTCTTTGAATTTATCTTTGTTTTTGTTCATGTAGATTAAAATGGGTAGGATGTAATTAGAGTTTCTGATTGGTAGATACTGACACGACAACGATCGATATTGATCCATTACGAGTGAGAGGTACGGATGAAATGTGTCATATGTAAATGTATCAATGAGATAAACAAGGTCACTCAATGTTGTGTGATGGTGTAATAGACATGATGATGTTATTGGATGATCTAATAGTGGTGCGATAAGTTTGAGTATGGCAGAAGATAGATTTTGACGTCCTATATCTAGTAGTTTGATATCGCCATTGGCATATATTCCATTCCTTACGCAATACTCTACCATTGTAAAGTTATTTAGTAGGAGTGCTTCATAGAATACAGGTTTAAATGTATCTGTTTGTTGTTGTTGAAAGTATCTGTACATATAGTCTATGATGGGCGTATTGGTCGAATTTCCCAGTATCTTGCAAAGTAAAGGCGTCAAGGACTCTGGTTGAATTGCTGATAATACCTTTTTAACCCCTATGAAATGATTCGCTTTGATAAAAGATATTAACAAATCCATCAACAAGAGTTTCTCTTTGTCTCTTGTCATAGCAAGTTTGTGGACCAAGTCAAGTGCCAAATCAACATTGGGAAAGAGATGTTTTTGGCAGACACTAGTCAAAGACTCTGGAGATATAGTGTACCCTTGTGATTGGAGGAATTCATACACACCTTTATCACGTACAACAACAGAGCTCTCAATTAAATTTTGAATGCCATAAACTCCAGCTCCATTATTTTCTTGTTGGGCCCTTTGGAAAATGAATTTGAATGTCTCTACTATGTCACGACCACTACCATTCTTTATACAGTGAGAGAGGAGTTGATGGTAAAGCTCTGGTGTTGTGTTTGTGAAAAATACTTTCAACATTTCCAGACAGCGTGTATGTGTAAAATTGATTTTGAAGAGATAACCATCACCAATAAATTTGCTAAAGTCTATTTTGAAACCCAATCTCCCGAGGAACTCAACCACCTCTGTGTTTGTATCTTGCAGGCATTGGCCAAGGATAATAGATGATACTTGTTTTTTCTTTTTTCCAAACACAATGCTATTCCCATTGACTGCTATCTGGGCCGCCATCCTGTCCCAAATCCTGAAAAATAGCTTATTCGATCCCCATTTCAAACAATTGGAAAACCATGTCCAATCCAATGGTAGTCCCATGTCCAACAAGACAGTGGTGGTGTTGGCACAAACAAAAATCTTGTCTAGATGGTGATCTAAATATTTTCTAGTACACTTGTCAATAGTGGGCAGTGGATGAGGGATTAACTGTTGAATTCTTTTCCATACTTCCCTATTCATTTCACTGGGATCTTGACTAACTTTCATAAATGCCAGCAACTTTACTCTGGAAGCAAAACTAGGGTCTTTTAAATTTGATTGCAGGGGCTGGTCCATCACGCCCAATTCCAATAGCAGGATATAGAATCGAGGCTCCATAACAGTATCATAAAAGTAGTAATCTCCAATGGGAAATTCCACCATCACTGGATTTCTAAATAGTTGATACAAGGCTTTAAACACCATATAGTTTGGATTCTTTTGGAGGAGATATTTTGTAATTTCCTTTGCATCGTCATGTTCGATAGGCACCGGTGTGTGATGGACGAAAACATCAATAATCTCTTGAGAAAATGTAAATTCTTTGTTGTATTTGAGGATGTCGACCATAGTCATCGCCTTTACTTGTATCCAGCCATTTCCAATCAAACACTGCATCATTTCTGGTGTGGTCAAATGATTGAAATAGCTTTTACCGTGTATGTAAAAATCTCGGTTATAGCCCTTGTCGAACACGTATTCCAGGGCATGCACGTTACCACTACTGATCAATGGCTCCATGACATTGGTGTCTAACAGTTGGTATTTAAATCGTTCAAACACATTTCCAAACAACCGTTTATCTCGGATACGGTATATGCACTGCAAATCATTGGCAGTCATCCCAAAACCAAGCATCTCTGATCTCTGTAACTTTTCACTCAGAACACCCAAATGGTTGTTGTTTACCATCCATCCCACATCTACAATATCGCAATAATGTAAACTATTCCTGTCTGATTGTAAATCACCAATCTTCTTCAATATACAAAAAGATAAAAACTTGTTGTTAAATACATTTCTATATAATTGATCCATTTCCTGATTAGTAAAAAATGCTATTGATTCAAAATATATATATATGTAAATTAATAACTTACCCCTTTCACCCAGTTTATAACTTATCTGTTTTTCAAAAATTGGTAATGTGTGTTACCATTTTTATTATAAAAAATGATGATGTTGTTTCACATGAAAACATACCAATTAATGCGTTTCTTTTTTTTTTTTTTTAAAAATTTTTTTTTTTTTTTGTATATAATACATTATTGGCCAAGGTTTGATGATTATCTAAAAAGTGTTATGAAGCAAGGGATTTCTTTTAGAGCGCCAACTAAAATTATTATTTTTTTTATTATTTACTTTATAGAAAGGATACTTTTTCTTGAGAATTAAAAATAATTTATGGGCCACAGCATCATAGGTTTGATATTTTTTTGAAAATTCAGAAAAGAAGTCATTTGGGAGTAAAGGTTTGATCTTGAATTTATCTTGATTCTTTTCAATGTATTCGAATATTTGACACATCATATCTCGATGGGCTGCTAAAAAGTCAACATTTACCCATGGAGTGATTGAGTCCGATACTTGGTGATCGATAAAATAAAATATTTCACCCAATCTGAGAGTAAATTTAGGATTAAATGGCAAGAGCTTAACTGCTTTTGGCTGAATAAATTGTAATGCTAGGAGAGGGATTTTTTCAATGGTACTATGATCAAAATCAACTACTATACCACTTTTAATCAAGTATTGGATCAGAACATAATTGGATTCTTCTATGGCTAATTTTAAAATCTGCTGCCAGTCACTTTGTTGAGGCTTCTCGACAAAAATTGTTTCTCGGAGATTATAGACATACATTATCAATGGCAAACACCTTGTTTTTGACAGTGAGGAGCATAGATTTGAATCCATGGAACTAAGTTTTCCTTTGGCTGATATTAAGTATTTAAACACAACATAATCATGGTCGAGAATGGCATACGATATGGATTGTTTGAAATCTATATCCTGGATTTCTTTTAAAACCTTTAGTCTATCGCCAAAAAAATTAAAAGAAATAATTTGCTTTTGTATTTGATTTGGTTCAAGGCCGTATAATTCGAGTGTCTCTAATATTTCTCGCCGTCGGTTTGAAATGGCATTGTTAAAGATTTTATAAAGATTAGAGTCACTATCAAATGGATCACTGGTGTCAAAATAGTTTTGTCCACATTTATCCATCAGCCATCTAAACATAACAACATTGTTTTCTCGAGTACAATAGAGTAGTAACAAGTCTTTTTCAATAATATTGCCAAATACAATGAAAATCGTTTCAAAGTCCTTTTCATTGTGATGTTTCTGTGCGAGATTTGTATAGAATTCATAATTGTGAAATAAAACATAGCTGCCGATTGGATTTGCCTTATAGAAGCCTTGATCGATGAGATAATCTAGCATGTGGATATCTTGAGAAAGACTAAAGGAATCGAGGACACTTTGGTCTAACTTCTTATCACCATCATCCAAATCCATTCCTTGAAAGAGTTGATAGGTTTTGTTTGAATAGAATCTCTTGAAATGTGAATATTTTGTTACTATACACTTAAGGCTTTCCAAATTACCATATTGGATACAATCATTCATAAAATTGTAAAGGTTGGCACCCTTTTCTACCAAAACAAACAGTATTTCTGGAAATAGAAATATATCTTGTTTGAATATCTCTATTAAATTCTTTTTGACTTTTTCATCGGTAATTAGTGGAATCTGATCCAACTTGGCTTTTAATTCATTATGTTTTTCCTGTTTGGCCAACTGAATACATTCATAGACATTTCTAATGAGACGAACGGTCTCAAACATATGACTGCTTGGATCTGCCTTTAAATACAAGAGGATTGATTCAAGACAACTATAGTGGACACTAAGTTCAAAGTACTTTTCCAATTGGATGTCTGCTTGTATATTTTGTTGAAACAGTGGAACAAGCGATTCAAAGAGAAACGGAATGGGTCTGTGCAAGAGGGAATGAATGATATTTTCGACAAGTTTTTTATTTATAGGCGCCGGAGTAAATTCTTTAAACACTTGTATCATTTCCGGTGTAAACTCGGATTTGGGTTGCAAGGCTTTTATTTTAATGATTGTAAGACAAGATATATCTTTAATCCACCCGTGACGAATAAGATATCGAACGATCTCTGGATCAGTTTCCTTGGTAATAGTAAATGATCTCTCTGAAACGACCATCAATTCATTTCCATAACCTCGTTCAAAGCAATACTTTACGGCCTCGAGGTTTTGTTTTAAAAACACTTTGAACAGACCACACAATTGAGTGCGTTTCATATAGTATTTGTATCTTTCAAAGATTATTTTAAACAAACCGAAATCTTTTCCCATCAAAGGGACCAAGGAATCAAAATTTAAATCAAAATACAACAAATCTTGTTCAAGATCCCCTCTTTTTACTTTTTCAGCAAGGAGGGCAAAATGACCATACTTGATCATCCATCCGATATCAACAACGTCTTGATAACTTAAACTATTGTATCTGTGTTGTAGTGTGTGAACACTTTGATATATCTTTTTACATAAATAAACATTATTAAATATATATCTATAAAAATCTATTTTCATGTTTTGACCATTTGGAGGCTTTTTTGAAAAAAAATCATAAAAACCAAATCATGAAAAAATTTTAAAGAAAAAAAAAAGAATTATAATTTATTTATTTGAAATTATAGAATGAGAGATCCTTTGATTTTATAATATTTCAATGAAAATATCTTTTCGCTTTCTTTGTGGGCTCTGTGTTGATTTCTACAGACAATTTAAGGGAATGAATTAGAAAAGTTATCTGATGAATTAATTTTAAATCCCGTTTAGTGTAATCCCTGGTCCAATTTAATCATGGGTCTATGGAAATCGATACAGTTTTGTAAAAAGAAATCAATGACATTCATGAATATTATATGCGGGCCACAGGTAAGCCTAAGGTTTTGGGTCATTAAGTATGGTCTGACCATATACCTCTGGCAAATATTCTTATAGTATCGAGTATAATATATGTACCTTATCTCTTTGTAAAGAATATATTTTCGATACACATTGACCCACCATTTTATTATCCTCTTTGCTGGAATGAAGGGGTGATGTTGATTTATAAACAACTCTAGATCATGACGACAAATACTATTTCAATACATACTCTAGAGTAATTACGTTTCAAAGGCTGCACTCAACTAGTATTTTACCCCACCAATAAATCCCATCAATAGATTATCAGACTATTGGGATCTTAGTATATACTCTTATACATTTTAGAAGATCTTCTCATTAATGAGAGTTATATTTTAAAAAACCACAAAAATTATTATTAATTCTTTGAGATTTCACCGAGTCCACATAAAAGGTCTTGTGAGAGGTTTATTTTTAAAAATAATGTGTAAATTTTAGGTCGCCACCCCCTAAGATATATAGATGTTAAATGTAGTGAATTTTTCTACATATAAAAATGAACTAGTGGGTGCCCTTTCAATATTTTTATAAAGAATTATTACCCCCCCTATCAGAGAAAAATATATACTTTTTTTTCTGCATGAGAAAGTCAAATTGAGAAATTTTGTGCATGAGGCTAATACCAATAGACTCAATTTTATTATTAATTTCAAATCTTTTGTGTAGTTTGTTCAAGATGGGTGAAAATCTGATTTCAATAGATTTATCTTTTCTAATTAATAATTTGAAAAATTAAAATAAAAAATACCTATATAAAGAGATATTAAAAATCATTTTGTAAATTAATCAAAAATTTTTGAACATAAAAATGAATATTATTAAAACTTATTTGGTAGCTTGCCGGTCCTTTATTTCTAGCACTATTTTAAATGGATTCTTGATGGGCACTATTACATCTATGGTTCATAGTGGTTCTCTGAATTTAACAAAATCAATGATTGTGTGCATAATTTGTTTTCAAACTCATAATTTTGTGTATTTGATCAATAGTTATATTGATTTTTTAAACCAAGTAGATGATAAAGTGACCGCTGTAGATAGAACATTGTTTGATGTAATCACTGTTAATCATTTAAAAGGATATTTAAAGTTTATATTAATCTCAATTATATCGCTTTTGACTCTCACCTTTTATTGGTATGGATATAAAGAGTCGTTAACTTTCTTTTATTTTGTCCTCTTTCATTTATTGTGTGGTTTTACCTACACTCAATCTAAATATGTAGGCTTGGGATATTTGCCATTTATTTACTACCATGTTTCAGTGTATTGGTTCTTTTATTATAGTCATTCAGGATATTTACCATTAACTGGTCCTCCATTTTATTACTCCTTCTTAATAGCATTTGGTATGGGAAATTGTTTGAGTGGTAATTATGTCAGAGATTATGAAGATGATAAGAAAGCTGGTATAATCACTTTGGCTACCTATTTTGGTAAAAATAGAGCAATACAAATAATCAAGTTTTTTATATTCTTGTTTGTATCATTTATAAACAACATTCACTAATTTAAAATCAACTTCAGAGATGCATTAATAGTTTTATATATAGCATTTTTATATGAAAATTATTATTCAATATTATGTGTATTTACATTTTATCCAATCATGGTTTTATTTAATAGATCAAAGATTGAAAAGGTACCAATGTTAAACTATAAAGTTGGATATTGGTTTTATGAATTTTCAATAATTTTATATGTTTCTATCATTTTAAAAGGACAAAAAATTTACTAGAAAAAGAAAAACATAATTAAATTTTGAAAGGGTTTTTGCCCACCCATTTGCAAAATCGGTCTGCTGATTGAAATAAATTTGAACCCTTTTTTTTAATTTTTTTTTGGATAAACTATCTCATTTTGTTACACAAGTAAAGTTCCACAAACACTAGTTGGATACTGTTGTCGATAAGGTTAATTTCTCCATTTATACATAATCTATATTATCTCTCCGTATATCCATTCTCTCTAGTCTATCTCTATGTTGAAAATTTAGTCACAAAGAGAATTTCATGAAACCATTTTATTTTATTGACTTGGAGGTTAGACATATTGATTTTTATAATGAGTGTCGATGTAATGTAACAATGTGGTATCTACGATGGGATGGCTTTGTATTTGGTTGATGATATCTTTTGGATTTGAGGGATTTTTGAATATATGTTGATTTTTAATAAGATATTCTAAACATCTGCAGAGGGTATTGGGATTCCAAAATTTGATTGGCTTGATGGCGTCTCGAACGATGAGGTCTATGTATGGCGTAACGGTGTCGTAGACTTGGTTGTCAATTAGATACATAAAGCAGTTGAATAGATCCCGATGGTCAAAAAACGATTTCCCCTCCAGCACTCTTTTGTGTCTGACGGGATCGAGTAGAGGTGTGATTGCCACGAGCACCGGTGTGGGTGGCTGCAAAATAACTAGAGATTTGAGTTCGTTAGAAATACTCGTGACAATCTTGTTGTTGACAAAGTACTGAATCAGGTGGGCAGATTGGTGATTGGGTAATGATGCGCACTGGACAATCAGGTCTTCCCATTGGGAGTGTGTGTTGAATGCCAGATCTTGGTGTCGGTAAAAGAGGTCGACCATGGCGGGATTTGAAGGGCTCAACAGAGCCATTATGTCGCTGCCAAGAGCGCCGTAATGAAATGTTGAGAGCATGTATTTTACAATATCGTATCGATTGGGGATGATAAAGTTCTTGAGCATGCCTTGGAATTGCTCAGCCAATTCTGGATGTGAGGCCATCACAGATTTGATATACGATAGCTTGGGATTCTGAACATTGATTTGGGCGATTGTCAATGGTTTAGCACCGCTTTGGAGCTGTAACAGACTGAGGGGCTCGAGTTGTTGCAGTGCAGTTGCCCTTTTCAAGAGTTGGGATACACTGAGCTCGGATAGTTTGTCTTGAGTTTTTGTGTAAATGGATTTAAACAGCCTGTTATTGCCTCTCTCAAGACAAATTGACAAAATACTGTCGCATTGGATAATACCTTGATTGATATGTTTGATGAGTAGATCAAGTTCCCTAGCCATGGTGTGTCTTTGATTGGCAATTATATCAATGCTATCTGGCTTCACCCTGATATACTGTTTGATGGTGTCTGGACTGTACCCTTGCTCAAGCAAAAATTCTATTATATGTACATCCATAGCGTTACGAAAGTCTATATAGACCTTTTGTTGGTTTCCTAGAGTGGTGTCTGGTTGGAATGTTATTTCATTGCCTATGAATTTGATTTGATCCAGAGTTTGAAATCGTCTCCATAAACTAAACAATGCATCTCTGTTGCCCATCTTTACAAGATTATTAAACCAAGGTAACTTGCATCCATGGTCAATTAATGCATGTAGTGCATCAATGGGTAATGAATACAGTTCATCACAAAATGAATTTGCCAATCTATCATTATCCTCTTTGGTGAACTGAACTGGAAAGAATTTAGTTAAAAGTTGAGAAATTGAATTACTATTATTATTACTAATCTGTTTTATTTGATCGATAAATGCAGAGATATTGACTAGAGTATCCATGCTCTTGATTGCTTCATGTACCATTGATTCCTTTTCCTTGGCTAGATTATTGTCAAGCAAATATTTAAGGATCGGAAGAGTTGACAAGGATCTAATGTTGATAGTTAATCTGCTATCGAGATTTACTTGTATATCCTTTTGAAAGAGAGGCAAAAGTGTTTCAAACACCAATGGTATCGGAACACTGAGTAGTGAGTTAATGATGGCGGTGGCCTGCTCACTCGAGATTGGATTCGGCGTGTGTTGTTTGAATACCTGGAGAATGGATGGCGAGAATGGCGAATAGCTCTTTTTGTATATCTTTAGCACCGACTCGTGGGTGACAGTGTACCATTTGTTTGTGATCAAGTAGTCAAGTATCGCCGGATCAGAGTCTGTAGTGAACTTGAAATGATCGTCGGTGACCTCATACGCCAACCCACTCTCGCACACCCACCTCACACACTCAAAATTGTTTTTCGCGATGACGTCCTCGAAAAACAGAGATCTGTTGGTGGGCGTGGCCTTGTGTGTGTGATAGAGTGTTTTAAACAGCTCCAAGTCTCTGTCGATCAACGGATACAGATCCACAACTGTACCACTATTGAACAATAATTCTTGTCTCTGTACTTTATCCTTGAGCAACCCAATATGGCCATACTTTATCATATACCTAATATCGGCAATGTCACTGTACCGTAAACTGTTGTCATAGTGTTGCAAAACATATATTAACGAGTATATCTTTTTGCGCAAATACTGATTGCCAAAGACAGACCCATATAAATGATTCATTACCCTCTTTCTTAATCTACTCTTACTTACAACAGTTGTTTATGTGAGGGTGTGGTAGAAATTTTTTTAGATATTTTCAATTTTTTTTCCATTTTTTCACGACACTCTTACAATCATGATCAATAATATCTATGGTAATTTATTTATTATGTTTGAAACATAATAGCTAAACACTAATAGCTAATGCTAATGAAAAAAATCACAAAAATGATCAAAAAATAAATTTGAATTTTTTTAAATTTTTATTTTAATTTCATTCTCATTTCTTGAAGATTTCGCAAAATCAATTGTCAGATTCTTTGATTGCGTTTACAGTTTTTCTTGAATTTTTCAAAAATGAAAAGTATAAATATGGCTTGGGGGTGAAAAACCAATCCAATTCATTTTTAATATATTTTAAGATATACACTGAAAAGTAATCAATTACTTTTAATTATTTATACACTTTTAATCTAAACGCACACACATATAATTTTCATACATATACTATCAATCATGGCTACTTTATTATACCAACAACAACAACAATACACATACAACCAATATGATGACGACTACTCAAGTGATGAGGAATATGGTCAATCAGAAATATACGATCTCCAAGATAGATTGGAAAAGAGAATTGGCGGTGGTGCTAGATCGTGTGGTAGTGGATCTACATCTGCTGCTGCTTCAGGAGCCAAGAAACAAACCGTTAGAAAAACCTCTAAAGCTAGTACAACCAGTGTAGATG
>AJWJ01000593.1:0-13332 GCA_000277445.1 Polysphondylium violaceum | reverse complement strand
CAATTGTTTAGATGTTGTAAATTTATGATCAATAGTAACAGAGACTTCTAATAGTGTATTGTCATTTGGTACTGATACATCTGATTGGAATAAACAAGTGATACTTGTTAAATCTTGTGATACGACAATATTACCACAAAAAGATCCACCAATTGTTACAACCAAGTTTAGATTTACAAAATTATTACCAACAATAGTCACAGTTCCGGGTACTTTATATTTTGTTGAGGTTATGCTATTTATTGATGGAATAACGATAGAGCAATTACTTGATTCCCAACCTTTAAAACATGTACATATACCAGTAAACGAATCACATACACCATTACCACAAGTTACAGGACATTGTTGAGTGGGTTGAGTGTAACGGAAAAGAATCTTTGATGTTGTAAATTGAGAATCTATAGTAACAGTTACACTCAAGTAATCTTTAACGTTGTTTACTAATACATCTGATTGGTAGAAACAAGTAATTGTTGTTAAATCTTGCGATACAGCTACATCGCTACAAATAGAATTTGCTATATTAACTTGTAGGTTTTTGTTTACAAAATTTTTACCCAAAATTGTAACATAGCCAGGTACTCGATATTTGGTCGAAGTTATAGAGTCAATAAGAGGATATATTTTAGAGCAATCAGATTGTTGCCAACTATTACCACAAACACAAATATAAGCATCATTACATAAACCATTGCCTGAGCATACTAACCCATTTGGTCCTACTGGACATGAACCAACTTCTGCTTTATATGAAAAAACATCTGCTGAGCCTTGATATTTCTCATCGACAACAACACTAACCACCAAAAATTGATTACCAGCTACAGCTACATCGGCATTAAAATGACAAGTGATCTGGCTACCATCAGAATTTACTAAAACATTTGTACATTGTGATCCACCAATCTTTACAGCAACTTTGGAGGGATTTGAGAGAGAGAAAAAGTTTTCGCCAACAATGGTAACTTGACCAGGTACTTTATATTGAATAGAAGTGCAGCTTTTTACAATTGGATTATAGGCAACAAGGTATTCTCTAGATTCTGACTTTGCTAATGGCAAAACCAAAATCTTTTTTAAAACACCTTTATTAACGACAAATTTTGAAGTATAGGTTGAGTCTAAATCATTGTAGGTAGTTTCAGAGGCTGTAATTGAAGAAACTGAACCATCTCCTAAGGTTGATTGGTAACTTATACAAACACTTTTTGAATTAAACAAGAGGCTATTTAAAAAATAACCATTAATAGTGACCAGGCCGCCAATATCCTTATTGGGTAGCTGTATACTATTTACAATTGGTGCTGGACAGAGTAAAATATTATGTGATAAACGAACTGAATCTATGCTGACAAATGCATAACCACATTGAGCGTTATAGGGATAGGTAAATGTTAAAGATGTAGAGTTTAAACTCTCAAATGGTATTGGTGTTGGTGAAATACCTCTTATTAGGTATTTTAGAGTGTTGTCGTAAAGTTTAATTGATAGAGCTGATTTAACAACAGCCCCTGTTTGTGAATTTACAAAACCTGTAAGAGTATGGAATTTTGTGAAAATGGTTGTTGTTTTTTTTTCTATTGGTTCTCGAACCATCGACACAGTAAATGAACTGTCAGTATCAAATAAACTAGGTGGTGGCGTACAACTAGCATCTGTGTCACTTTTAACAACAGTTGGGCAAGGATCACCATTAACAAACATTTGACTTTGGCTTGTGTAAGTAAAACCTGTCAAGAAAATTTGAGTTGCGCTCCAGGAAAACAATTAGTATAATGGTCAAAAACAAACTGATGGTCAATACCTACTCAAATGATATTGATGCGATACAAGGTGCATAAGAAAAACTAAATGTATGTATAATGGTGTTTGAGGTGCCATCATAGATTTCAAAACTATTGGTTGAAAAGAAATCTTGGTGGAGTGGAAAGGATAAAGCAGTATTTGCATAAGTCACCGGAACAGTCACAGTCTTTTCAATATTTAATGCCAATATTTTGTTTCTACTTAAGATAGGAATTTGACTAAATTCTCCATTGAGAAAAATAACGGTATTGGATTGACTAGTATTTGATATCTCAATACTTGGCTGGATAATGGTGTTTGAAACCCACCCACCACTCTTTACCTGGACAGACCATTGACTATTGATAGATGGTACTCTTATTATACACTTTAACATTGTTTGTGTGGTTAAAAGAGGATCACAGAGAATCTCATTTGTAAATACTCTAGAGTCTTGCCTATAAAAAAAAATAATACGTTAACTTTTGTAAATATTCGTATAATCAAAAAGACTTACTCAAAGTTTAACCCAGAGATTGTTAAAGTACTCCCAATAGAATTCAATGAAAATGTAGGACTTATCATTATGACTGTAGGAGCACCATTACTACAATTCAATGTTAAAAAAAAGATAAAAATACACAATATAATATATCTCATATTTGTACAAAATAAAAATAAAATAATGTGATCATAAATAAATATTTTAAGATTTCTTTTTTCGACAAAAACGAAGATTTTGACCTCCCTTAAGGATACTGGGGGAGGATACCAACTCTGTGTCTTCAAAATTTAAAAAAGCCCTGTTTGAATTTTTTTTTTTTTTTTCGAAAAACAGTTCATTGCACCATCAAAAAAAATTTAACGGGACTGGTCGAGTTTCAAATTTTGAAAAGAGGAATATTTCTCAAGAAAGCCTCACCTTATTTTTTCAAATTTTTACGAAAATTTTTCTTGTCTCAAAAAAGTAAAAAATAGAAGAAAAACTGTTTTCGAAAATATTCTTGATGAATTCTTACCCTGTTTAATCACTTCGATCATCAATAACAATAAATATGATTTGCAAAGCAATAGAAAATACAAATTCATTTATCCTTTTTGTATTTTAACTTATCTCTAGATTTGTTCATACCATCACTAATTCTATCACACACTTGATATAAGCACCACATAAATTAAACTTTTTTAATATATATCTGATTGTATTTTAAGGGGTGATTATGTGGGTGTGGGTGATTTATCTGTACATATTTGAATTTGCATTTGTAAAAACTTTACCAATGTTGTTTGAAAAGATAATAATAAAGTTTATTTTTATTTTTTTAAAATGTTGCTTTATAAAGATGAGTGAAGGATTTAACATCTCTATAAACAACCATTTGTTCATTTATCTCTCCAATCACTCTTAAACCTTTTACCTTTGCTCTGTAGTTTTCATTTTTCAATACTTTTTTCTTTTTTTGTGTGCCTTTTTTTTTTTATGTGTGTGTGAGTGTGGGTGAAATCAAATTCGCGCAGATCAATCGTAAATTAGCCATCACAACAATCTGTTTCAAGAGATAGATTTGTTTTAAAAAAAGACACACTCTTGCAGTTTTAAAGAATTTAGATTTGATTATTTGAAAAGTATCATCTTTCTGTGGTGTTTGTTTTTTTAATTGTTGTTTGTGGTCTCTACAAATTTATATCTATTGATAGGATTTTAAAAGCACAATAGACATATTTTTACAACAAGACAACTTTTTTATCTTTTTTTTTTTTATTTCTACAACAAAAAATGTATTCATTTCTTAAAGTAAATGTATATATTTTAATCTTTATTTATTGTGTACTATATTCTGAATCATGTCCTTTGACTAAAACAAGTCCCAATTATATGAGTGGAAATAATAATGAAGATAAAAGAGAAATGTCAATTTTTTCTGGGAAAACAGATTTGTAAGTTTTTTTTAAAATAATATAGACCTTATATTTATAAACAAAATAAAAGCAAATATAATACAGGTCTGATTATACAAGGAAAAATATATGCAAGACCAAATAGTTTTGGAATTATAGAGTATCGTATTACAAATTTCCAAGATCCCATCAATAATCAATTAAATCTTACTTTTACCTTTCCAAATTTCTCATGCACATATATGATGCAATATATATATGTTGATTCTGTTGTTCAAAGAGCCAATATTGGCTATTTATTTGGAAGAAACTTTAATTCAGTAAAAGGCACTTGGGGCATAAGTGTTGGCAATCGGGATGGGGGTGGTATTCAAGTGGGAGAGTTTATAAACGATACATGTGCATCATTTCCAATATCACCATTAATTGTAAATTATCCTGAAATTGTTGTTTATGATCTCGACAGAATAATAAATATTACAAATATAACTGCACCAGTTTGGAAACCTGCAATCACAGATGTTATGTTTGGCGAGAGTACTGTAACAATCATTGGTTTCCGTTTTCTTTTGCCCACAATTATGGTTGGAGAATATAATTGCACAAATGGCTTTGTAAATGATTCTATGATTGTTTGCTCACCTCCAAGAGATATTTACTTTTCCAATAAAAATCAATTTGCTGTAACGATGACGAGCTCTAAAGGTAATGGCAGTGGTTCAGTGGCACTTGGAAGTTTGCTATCTTTTATAGCAAGACCCTATTATGTGAATCTATCAGGTTTGATTTTAAATCCACTCAGATCCCTCCTCCTCTATGGCAATGCAGCTCAACCATCCAATATACAATCGTATAATAGCAGTCAAGTAGATTTCAGATTCTCTTTAGATGCCCAGTGTGGATATAGTTATCTTGTAAACAATACATTTAGACAATCAAGCTCATTACTAGTGTGTCCTCTTCCCCAACTCTTATCATGGACCCCATCAGCATTGATTACTGGAGGTGAGATCAACGTCACTGGACATTTTATGCACACAAAAATGTACAACTCTACGGAAACTGGTGCTTCCTTTTACACACGATATGCCAATGGTACCACCCATCCTTGTGATACTAAATTCTACATGGATCCAGTGCAATCAGTCTATTATTTCAAATGCAACATTTTACCAGGAAATGATTCATTTACATTTGTTGGTAAAACAATAACCAACCAAACCATTGAACAAGTTATTAGATACAATCCCTTCATAGAATCAATAAGTAATACAACATATAATCAAACGGGACAGGTGACTATCATTGGCACTAGCTTTTTGGACTCTAATACAACTATAACGATTGGAAACTCAAGCTGTACAGATATTAAAGTATTGAGCAATTCAACTCGAATCATATGTACATTTAAATCTGATATCGACAATGATTACAATGATCACCCATTACCAGTGTTTATCAGTATCGAGGATAAATACAACACCACCAGTAATATATTCTACTACAATCACAGAGAGAGACCCACCATGAGACCAATTGAAACCGATACACCAGAAACACCTCAAGAAATCTTGCCAACCACTAGTCCAGCGTCATTGAAAGAGAATCTCCAAAAATGGAAAACACCAGTGATAGCAGTTTGTTCAATTGTCGGTGTGGCAATGATAATAGGCACTGGATTCATAATTAAAAGATATCATGATAATCAAAAGGTTGATTTAAAACTTCATCTAACAGATTAATTATAAATTATGTAAAATAAAAAAAATATATTAAAAAAAATAGTCATATGAAATGTTGCATATGCATGTAGATGTAGATATAGATAGATGAGTCAGAATAAAGCTGTTCTTTTTAAAACATCAAATAAATTACATGACTCTGGATTAGATATAGATCCTTATGAAAAAGTATACTGTTTTATTGTAGTTGTTATTATTACCCGGGTTTGTTAACGTTTTATTTATCTGTATAGGCATTAAAAGATTCTTTACTATTTGATCAAATTAGATTTATTAAAGTATTAAGTGTTCAACATGAGAAAAAAGGGTTTCAAGATTATATATATCATATGAATAGTAGTAGTCATGATGATAATATATTTGGATTAATATTCACTAGTAGTAATGGTATTAAATCATTTGATAGTTTTATAAAACAACAACAACAACAACAACAACAACAACAACAACAACAGAATAGTTTAATATTATCAAAATTTAAATCTAGATATATATTTATCATTGGTGAAACAAGTACAAATTTATTCAAATCATTATTCTCTACAATTATGGACACTACTGAAATTAAAACAGAATCAAATGCAATAGAGTTATC
This sequence comes from Polysphondylium violaceum, assembly GCA_000277445.1. Taxonomy (NCBI): domain Eukaryota; phylum Evosea; class Eumycetozoa; order Dictyosteliales; family Dictyosteliaceae; genus Polysphondylium; species Polysphondylium violaceum. The sequence continues at coordinate 7,308 of AJWJ01000593.1, read as the reverse complement.
AAAAACAATTATAAAGCTTTATAAACAACAACAACATACTACTACTCATTTACACTACTTTTGTGGAAATCAAAGAAGAGATGAACTTGTAAATCAACTTGCACTTGAAAATATACCTCTAAAAGAATACATAGTTTATAAATCTGAAAATGATGAAAATAGTTTGTTGGATATAAATAACCTATATAATAGTATAATTAGTGATAATAGTAATAATAGTATAAAATGGTGGTTAATATTCTTTAGTCCATCAGGTGTAGATTATATTGTAAATACATTTAAAGTGATAAATAAAGAGAGTATATGGGAGAGAGTTAGAGTAGCAACCATTGGTGCAACCACTAAAAATAGATTAGATCATCATTCTATAAAAGTTGATATAGTATCATCTACCCCTACTGCTGATCAACTATGTAAACAAATAATAGAATATATAAATAATAATAAATAAAGTATTCTAGATATCGAGATTTAAAAATAATAGTAGTATTGTTGTTAATTTATTTAGATTTTTGGTAATCTCTTTTTAACAAATTCATTCATTAAATTGATCTCTTCTTCTGAAGCATGATGACCCATATATGGGAATGTAATGAATTCCCCATTGATACCATTTTCTTTTAATGTATCATAAGATTTTTTACTAGTATTTTGGTTATGATTAATAAGAGTGTAATTATAATAACAGTAATAGTAGTAAAAGTATAATCTTACCCCCAAGAAAGTCTAACAACTTGATCATCTTCACCATGAAACATAATCAATGGAGTATCTTTATTTACACTATTGGGACCCATGAGTTGTTTGAATTTGGGTAACAATGGTAAATATCCACTTAGGCCCATACATCCTGCTAATTTGTAAGGGGTTTGATAAAAAGTATATAAAGACAATGCACATCCTTGTGAGAATCCTCCAATCATAATTCTATAGCAACAGTATTAATATAATAATTGATGATAATGATTTATGATAATACACATTACCTTTCTGAAGGAATACCATTATCAATTTCATTTTTAATAATAGCTTCAATAATTGATTTTGAATCATCTACTTCTTCTTTATTTTCGTCACCTCTATCGGTAAGAGATTTAATATCGTACCAAGAGTTCATAGATAATCCTCCATTAATAGTGACTGGTTGAATTGGACTATAGATCAATATCAATGATTAAATGTAAATATATTTGTGGTCGAGCAAATAGTTTTATTACTATTACTTACGCATTTGGTAAAATAAATCTAATATGATCATTTCCTCTTTCTTGAATCATTTCCATGACATCAGCCCAACCATCACCTGTATCACCAAGACCATGTTGAAAAATAACTATTTTTTTAAAATATATTAATAATAATGTAAAGGAATATAGCAGCAATAACAACATAAACTCACTGGTGGCTGTATGTTTTCCGATTTCTTTTTGAATCACAGAATTCTTTAAAATAGCAGAAATATTTTTAATCATTGTGTGGTGTGCAAAGTAATATGCAAATCACGCTGATATGTTGCTAAATTTAGAAAAAAAAAATCAAACGAAAAATAGAAAAAAAATAAAATAGTAAAATTTGATTTCTATTTATTTATTTAAAAGAAGAAAACTGCACACAAGGCCAAGAGGAGTAAACCAATGTTCATGTTGAATTTAGAGTTTGATGAACTGTGTTCACTAGAGGCTTTTCCTTCGGTAGCACCATCACCACCCAAACCATTACCGTTACCATCACCAGAAACTTCGCCTCCTTTGCCAGAGATGGCACCAACATTGCTACCATTGTCTTCTTCATCACCGGTAGTGTCACCTGGGAATACTTCATTGCTTGGTTCAACGGTGGGTGGGGCTTCTGGATCAACTACATTGATTACAATGGTTTGGTGTCTATGATAAATGCAACCGAGTTGGTATCTACCGGCAGTACCAAAATTGTAAGTAAAGTTTGTGCCATCCTTGTATGTGCTCAAATCCCCAGAATCAAACATGACACCTTTTGGTCCTTTCATTACTTTAACGCTATGTTCTCCACTTCCTGGAGTGACGGGGAAGGCAACGATATCACCAATACCAATATTCAATGGCTCTCTTTCCTTTGGATCGTCCCATTGTACTGTACTCTTTTCACCAAAACCATAGACCATGCACGATCCAATCAACAACAATGTTATACAAATTAATACTTTCATTTTATATGTATGTATTATCTATTTCTTTTTCTATTTAATTTTATTATTTATATATGGGTAATTTTACAACTATATATATTGTTTAAAAAATGATAATATTTAAAATAATAATAATAGAATTGTATTTCTATTTATAAACAAAAACAAAGAGTGAAAAGAAAAAAATTAAATTTATTAATAAATAAAATAAATAAAATTTAGAGAGAATTAAAAGTGTGGTCGCACTTATAAAGTTAACAATTGTTCAATTTCATTGTGTTTGTGTCAGGAAAAAAAAATTAAAAACAAACATCAACTCACACACCACTTGACACACTTGTTTTACCCTTTTGGAAAATTGATTTTTTATTGATTTCACACACAAATGATAATATATTTTTTATCAACTTTCCACATTAGGTTGGGTGAGGGGGGGGTAAAGAAGTAATGAATAATTCAAAAAAAAAAAAGAAAATAAATATAAAGAAATGTGGGGAAAGTGTTACAGAGTTGATGTGTAGGTGACCAAAGTTGTTATCATGATAAGATTACTAGTTTTACATTTTATCTCTAATTTTCAGGAGATATCGAAATGGGATAGTTTCTAAACACACCCTTTCCTTGCTGAATCACTATGTTTTTAAAAAAATAAAAATCTATTTTTATAAAAAACAGATATCTTAAGATTGATTTATTGATGCACAACAACAAGGATGACAGCAAATGTTTTTGTTACATTCAATTCATGTAAAAGACCCAAAGGATGAGTCACTTTGAGGGATAGCTTTGATACACATTATGATAAGGGTATAAAAGGATGAACCAATAACCCTTAAAGTATCCACTATTTTAAATTAACAACATATAATCATGAATAATAAAACACAACCACCAATATTTGTAGTACCTCAGGTATTCAGTAAACAAGGTAAAAGCATAGTCAATGCTATACTCAGAGACGGAGGAAAATACCAAATCATTGGATTAACAAGTAGAGATGTACAAAAAACAGCACAAGCAGATCTATTGGAGAAGAGAGGTGTAAAGGTAGTGCAAGTAGATCTATCAGACAAAGATAAATTGGTAGAGATTTACAAAGGTGCCTATGGTGTATTTATCGTTAAACCTGTGATCTCACCCTTTGATCCAGAGTTTAAAGAAAAGTCGTTTGACTTGATCAAAACACAAGCCGATGCTTGTCTCGAAGCCAACGTTCAACAAGTGATTTTCTCTGCCACTGATGGCGAGTTGGATTCCAATGGAAAAACAAGAGATCAACGATACATTGAGGGGTTGTCTATTCCTTTTGTCACAACATTCTTTCTCGGATTCTTTTACTCCAACGTCATTGAATTCTATAGACCCAAGGTAGAGTACATCGACGATAGCCAATCACCAACCATAGTATTTAGTCAACCTTTTGACGACACCACCGCCGTGCCCTATGTCGACAGCTACACTGCCACCGGCCAAGTAGTATCGAGTATTCTCGCCAATCCCCACCAATACAACAGACACTCACTCAAGGTCGTATCAGAATATCTTACAGGTCCTCAATTTGCAGAGATATTCCAACAAAGCACAGGTATAAAGAGTCGATACCAAACCATCGACTGCCAACAGTATCTCATTGACAATGGATTCCATGCCTCGCCAGAATACCAATTCATTGGAACAGCACTCTACAATACTTGGCTACAATCTGTCATCAACACTCATAGATTCAAAGATCAAACCAATGAATACCATTGCACTCCATTGTTGAATCTAAATCAATTCCTCTTGTCTACCAAATGGAATGGTATTGATTCCTTTGATAATTTTAAATTAAACAATCAATATATCTAAATAAACAACACAATAACAACAACCTATCTATTATTATTACTATAATGTATTTATGTGTATTATATGTATATATATATATTTCTTTTTTATCTCTTTAAATAATATCTTTATCTGAATAATAAACAAAACCTTTATCAACTAAATCTTTAATTCCACCTTCGATTACAATTACATTTTTGAAACCCTAATAGTAAGTAATGATTAGTATAAACAAACAAACAACAAATACTCTACTCTAAACTAAATATGATCGTGGGATGATAATTACTTTGTTTTTAAGTCTAAGGGCACCCTCACAAGCGGTAGGCCAACTTGGTTCAGTGTCTGTAAAACATAAAACCATTTTAGATTTATCCATTGTTGATGTAGATTCTTCAATGGTTGCGAGTGGATGATTGACAGAACCTTTGATTGAAATCTCATCAAAAGCAGTCTTTTCTCTAACATCTACTAAATAAAAATCAAAACCAATCTTTGTTATTCTATAAAGACCTTTTGGTGCAATTCTTGGAATTGAGTCATATTGTGGATATTCAACTGATCTAACTTTACCTGGACGTCTTTTTGGGACTTTTGGTGGTGTAATTCTTGGATTTGGTAAAGCTTTACCTACTGGGGTATCGATTAAAGTGTCTATAGTGGTTGTGTTTGTAGCTGTTGAAAGTGATCTAACACCATATTGAACAACCACTCTTTGGTTAATCAATGATGATGAACCACGAATAACTTGTTTAGTCTATTATTGATATTGTTGTTTGTTTTTGATTGATTGATTGATTGATTGATTGTTTAATTTTATGTGTATCTCTGTTAGTATTTAATATTCACACACCCTCAATCAGTGTTACTACTAGTAACAATATCAATAGATTACGTACTAAAGTTCTGAACATTGTTTTATTGTTTTATTGATAAGACACCTAGGCTTCTAAGCAATAATATGACCAAATGAGCAAAAAAAAATCAAATAAAAATTTTCTTTAAAAAAAAAAAACGAACTTCTTCCATAGTTTTTTTTTTTCCTCATCACGTTGTGGATGATGTGCGATCATAGTTCATTGTGTATTGATTATTAATACTACACATAGATAAACACAATAAAAAGATAATCAATAATTGATTGTTTAGAAAAAGGTGTTTTCTTTATTGTTTATTATTTGTTATTATTATTCTATTTTTATTCATTGAACAAGCCAACAATTTTTTTACATATCTTTAGAGATCACATGCAATAGAATACATATGATCAAATTAGGTAGTGTGTGTATTATAGCTATGGTTGATCAATATCTTGAGGTCCACTATTTGTAGAACTAGTTTTCAATGAGGTTGTTATATTATAATCATCTGTTCTACGTTCTTCAGAAGTTGCCCATTGAATAGATTGATTGGTAATATTTTCATCGGAATCATCTACTTTTCTTTTCTCATTGCCAGCAGATAGAGGTGCTGATATGGGTGGTTCACCACCAGCAGAAGTAGAAGTTGGAATAATATTGTTGTGATTGTCTTCTGGATAATCCAAACCACTATTGTTGGTGTTTGGTGCAGCTGAAGTTGCTGTTGTTGATGAGGAGGATGCTGGGATATCGATATTTGAGGGAGGAGGAGGCACCGAGGAATAGTCTGGTTGAGGCGATTTAGAACGACGACGATTAGCGTCATCGTAATCATAAGAACGACGATTATCATACTCTCCACGAGGAGGTGCAGGGTAGTCTCTATTGTCTCTATATGAATCTCCTCTGGGTGGTGCAGGGTAATCTCTATTGTCTCTATAAGAATCTCCTCTGGGAGGATAATCTCTGTCTCTGTCTCTGTAATCACGATAATGATCTCTGTCTCTGTATCCACCATCTCTATCATAGGGACCTCTTCTACTACTATATTCTCTATCATAACCACCTCTTCTGTCTCTGTCTCTGTACTCACGATATTCTCTTCTCCTTGGGCTTGGACTTCTACTCTTTCTCTCTCCAAATAGTTTTATAGACAAAGCTTTGGAGGGATTATGTAGATGCATAAAATTACAAAATCCACCTCTATTACATGTACCAATATCATATTGTCTACATCTAGCTTCTGTAAAATCAGTTACTGGTGAAAATTCTGATATAATTTGTCTACCTATAGTGTATTTAAATGTATAATGTGTGTTAATATTATATGACTATTCTAATTAGAATATAGATATCTATATATTTACCATCATAAAATCTTTGTTTTAAACCTTTCATTGATTCATTGGCATCGTCTTCTCTTTTGTATTTAACGTAAACATTTCCAATTAAATGATCACCAAGATTAGCACATACATTCAAGAGATCAACAGGACCATATTTTGCCAAACCTTCAAAGATATCTTCATAAAACTCATCAAAATGAGCTTGTAATTCAGCATCTGATAAATTTGGAATCACTCCACCATTTGCCTCAATTGCTTTTTTAGAGATGGGACTGGCATATAGATTTGGTAAGAGGATAGTTTGACTTACAACTGGTTTATTATGTAATCTAGAACATCTATCGCCATGTCTTTTTTTTATTATTATTATTACTATTAGTATATATAAACATAAATGAGAGATATATAAATTCTACTGCTAAGATATTTACCTGCAAGCACCAATTTTTAAATAAAAAGGACAATTTTGTCTAAATCAATCGTTTTAAATAAAATTGATTTGATTTGAGTGTAATAATCGTGTTTTTAATTAATTTAATAAATTAAAAAAAATAAAAATAGATAGTATTTGTTAGTAACCTGTAACATTACCAATATTATTCATTTTGCTAAAAAAAACTAAATGCTAAATCAACTAACTAACTATATATATTGCTAAATATGCTAAAATGTGTACACTGTGCTAAATGCTATGCTATATGCGCTGCAAAAACATTACTATTTTGATTTCGATAATAACAAATTGTGTGTGTATGTGCGTACGTCACATGTGATGTATGACTGACAACAACTGACATTTTAAATAGTAAAGCAAACAATTACAAGCAAAAACAACCTTTATATAGAGGCGATATATTCCAAATAAGCGGTACAACAAAACCAACAATAAAAAAAGATAGCACTAATAATGTATAAACTTTTGATAATCTAATTATATATACTTACTGGTCCTTTTCTGTACCGAAAATAGCAGCTCTTCTTTCAGCCATTGTATATATTTATATATTTAACAACTAAACTGGAATATAGTCTATTGTGAAAGAAATAGTTTAAAAAAAAATTAAAAAACAAAATAAAATAAAAATAAAAATAAAAATAAATAAATATATTT
>AJWJ01000592.1:0-13365 GCA_000277445.1 Polysphondylium violaceum | reverse complement strand
GAGAGATGGTAAACTTTGAAGAGTAGAGTTTAGAGTATCACCAATAAAATAAGAATCATGACCATCACCAGTAACTTTTTCCAATGGATCATTTAAATAGTTTCCAAATTTTTCAACATCAACAACGGTGAAGGGATCTGATTTTAGCTGATCAACAATTTGGCCATATTGTTTTTTTACACTTTCATTTGTGGATAAACAAAAAGGATCACCAGTGGTATTTACTGAATTTGTAAAATTTAACATATTAGTTGTTATATATATATTTATGTGTGTATGGATTTGAAAAAGAAAATATAATGAAATGATTTATGAATTAATTATATTAAAAAAATGATAAATAAAAAATAAAAAGAGTTAATCTCAAATGATGATTGTAAAAATCAAAATGAATAGTGGGGGATGCGTCCAAATCAACAGTGTTTTTTTTTTTTTTTCCTTACTCGTGCCATTGATGATCACCCACATGGAATCACTAGATTTTTGTAGTGGTCAAGGGGTTTTTTTTCTTTACTTGCAGCAGTGGATAAATATAGATTTATTTGGTACATGAGTGGGTGTTCAATTAATTTATTATTATTATTATTATTATTATTATTATTATTATTATTATTATTATTATTATTATTATTATTATTATTATTTCCAAATAGTAACAAAAGTATCAATACAGGATTGGCAATCTCGATACTATTATCTCAACAGTCTCAACACCAACGGGTAATATACAACAGTGCGAGACTCGAGAGTTTGAGATTTGTAAGGGGAAGATACCTTTGCATTCTTTTGAGGAAACCATTGATGACGCCAAACATGAATGAACATTAATCGATACCCAATGAGGTGAGTGAGTTTTCAGAACATTCGGGAAATGGTGCGTAGGTAGTGATGAATAGAGTGTAGATATACTCGAGTGATGCACGGTATGGTGATGTATTTCTGATTTGTTGCATCGCTAGTTTTCTGATTGGGTGTAGGGTTATACACATTGCTGTACTGATATCCACCTTACAACATTTGGTCTTTGTACTACAATATTCGTATGCATCTGATGTCAATCTCTGTAAAGTTACTGATCCATATGGTTTAGAGTTACAAGTATTTTCAACATATCTATGTAAATATGTGCAAGGCAGCGATGTCAATGCCGCCTTTGACAGATTCTTAGTACTAAGAACGTTGGAAAAGGAGAGCGAGTATTTATCCTTAGTATGACTCCTATCTTTCTAAAGAATTGATGATAGGGGTATTAATACAAGGTTATAACTCTGCCACATAGCTTAGTTTAGGTATAATGTATTTAAACTAGGACTGATAAATAGGAAATAGATTATAATTTTTTTTTTTTTTTTCTAATGAAAATTGAAAAAAAAAAAATCGAAAAATGTGCTTCTGCTCACACAGATTTATAAATATATAAGATATGACATTATTTGATCAATGGTATGTGTTGATGATGTTTAGAGTTGTTAAACACTAATTATTTACTACAATTATTGTTAGGGATATACCATCAATCAACAAAGGTTGGGGCAGATACAACAATAACAACAAGTTTGACCTCTACATCCATTTTGATTCAGGGGGTGCAATTCAAGATTGTTTGAAAAAGATACCAGATGGAACTACCACTCTGTTTATTCACCTGCCCAGTCTCTTTTTCTATCGCAAAGAGAGAAAGATTGTTTTTGAAAAAGATTTCATACCAGACACTGTCACGTTTTTGAATGTGATCGATAAAAATGGCCATACCCAAAATGTGGTTTTACAAGATGGCGATTGGATACCTAGTTCAGTGACCATGTTATGGATTCCCGCACTCCCTGCCCCCTTGTCACTGATACCAGATAGTGTGAAGTATCTGAGACTAAACAACCAAAATAGTCCTGTCAAGATTGATATGGTGCCACCAACTGTCGAGTATCTTTTTATAAATCATACACATAGTCATCCGACCCACGACATCCCCAGCACGGTCAAAGAACTCGTATTGATTATAAAGAGTCTTAGATATTCCCTCCCAGTCAAACCAACATTTACATCACCCATTCACATCGGGTATGTTTATGAACCTCATCCTTTTAGAGAAGATGGGATAGTCAATTTCAATTTCAATATACAGTCAATTACTTTTCCTCAAGAAAAGATCAGCACGTCATTGGCAGCACTCCCGCCAACAATTACCTCATTAGCCATACATGATAAAAGTAAATTGGAATCAGATGATTGTCTATCAACACTCCTACCAGATCTTCCACCCCAAATCAAATATCTCTCACTCCCACCCACTTATCAACAACCAATTTATCAAAATCAACATCTTCCAATCAATATCACACATTTAGAGATCACCATAATAGTAGAGGATTGTGATACTCAAATTACGAATCTATGGTTAAGTAGAAAGGGTTATCTACCCCCATCAATCACTCATATCAAATTCAGTATATTGGATCATGAAAAACATTTCAACTCTAAGAGAGAAGAGATATACTACTCATCGCCAACTACAATGGAAATAGTTATACCATCAACTATTCAATCAGTGTGTATAGAACCAGATTTGGAGGTCTATAGGCAACACATTTCAATAATAGATAAAGATGATTACTACTCAACAACACCAAAGACACCCACGATTAGAGAAGGTTTAAAAGAATTGGTATTACCAAAGAGTTTCAATCATCATATCCAAAACAATTCATTGCCATCAACACTCGAATCACTATCAATATTGAATCCAATGTACAAAAAAACATTAAATGGTGATAATTTGCCGACAACATTGACTTCATTTACATGTAAAATTGAAGCTATTCGTCTAGATTTATCAGCCTACTCTGAAATCAAGCAATTAAAAATACAGGGCAATTCAGTAACAAATTATCCACCAAATGTAGAGTCATTGAATATAAAGATCTATGATCTGGATCCTTGTCGATTTAATTTTGTCAATGAGCATTTAATCAAGAATCTCAGTGTTTACTGTTCCACTCAAGATGATAGTTTGGGGAGATTGCTTGATATTGGTTTTCCAAATCTTGCATACTTTAAGACCAACAGTCTAAACTTTAAAGTACCCGCTACTGTCCAAGAGTTGTGCATTAAAGATGTTGAGGATCAATTTGATTGTTACGAACGATATCTTTCTCCAAATATTAAAGATATTCATATAGGTTTGAGTATCGATACATTAAGATCCGTATCGATACCTGTTGAAATGTAGGTACATCAGTTTTTCAATTATATATATATGTCTATATATTAACACAATAACAAATAGGTCTCCAAGGAAAGGTAATTATTTACCTACTCAATTACAAATGAAGGATTCCTTTTTCAAGATTTGGAGAAATATTTATATCAAATCATTGATAATGGAATCATTGTATGATCTAATCAAATCCCCATTAAGTTTGAAATATAAAAATGGAAAGTTAAATCATTTGGATAGATTTCCAAACTATAATCTATTTGTACATGATAAGAGACAACTTGTACCTGCTTTATTACTATATGATAAAGCCGATCAAATGAATATTTCTTTTAAACAGGATTCAAATCTTTCTGAATTGGTTCCAAAATCGATAAAGAAACTAAAATGCACAAGTGGAGTGGGCGAGATACCAAACTGGATTACACACCTTGATCTTGGAAAATGGAATCATCTCTGTGCTGAAAACATACCCTTATCGGTGACAAGCCTAAGACTTTGTTCAAAATTTGGTCAAGAATCAAATCTTTGTAAAGTTATACCCGTGTCTGTTAAATATTTAACATTGGATAGACTGAAAAGTAATTGTATTCCACCTTCCATTACGTATCCCTGTTTATTTGATCAACCAATCAATACATTGGATCCAAGTTTTATTCCAGATACAATTGAAAAAATTGAATTCAAGAGATTTGTTGTCAACAAAAAAAAGAATTCACAGTATGTCATTCCACCGTCTGTTGCATGTAGATTAGTGAATGGTGTGTTTTATGTCTATTCCAAAGAAGAGAATAATACTACCATTCCACTCAACACAACCCATCTCTTTTGGCTTGATGATCAAAATATCAATAATGGCGATCTCAATATACCCAGCTCTGTGCATACATTGGTGTTGGGCGCAGGTTTCAAGTCACATATTATATCACTGCCGCCAACGATCACACAAATGGAATTCAGGGGCGCATTCCGACAACCACTAAATGCAATATGTTTTCCACCAGCTCTCAAGTTCTTGCGTTTTACTTTTGTAGATGATGTTATTGAACAACATGATTTACCAAAGGGTCTGACTCACCTAGCGATCGAGGATAAGGGTCAAATCAAGAGTTTGCCACTATCAGTACACCATTTAGAATTATCTGCCAATGTATATGAAGGTCTAGTCATTCCACCACAAGTCCAACATCTCAAAGTACTAGGATCCACTGGAATACATATACCACCAACAATCAAATCAATCACCACATCATCTTTGGTAAACATAAGCTTTGATAAAGAAGCAAGCTACAATACAGTTGCTCCAAGAGAACCTGAAAAGAGATCACCTTTCAACTCTGATACAAATATTCATTTCCATTCATCAACCGTTCGATTCAACTCAATCATTGCGCCCTACACACTTGGTAACAATATCAAATCCATTTCGTTTGGTAATTCATTCAATCGAATGATATTACCAGGAACATTTCCAAATAGTATAGAGCACTTGGACTTTGGCAATGAATTCAATCAACCACTCCACAATTCATTGCTTCCAACATCACTGTTGACGTTGGTGTTGGGCAGTCAGTTTGATCAAGATCTCAAAGACGTCTTTCCATTGACATTGACTGGGTTGTATTTTAATAAGTATATAAAGATGGATTCAAAAGCAATGATAAAATCACGATCACAATTCCCTCCCCATCTAAAGAAATTGGTAACTCCCTATTACGAAGGTCTATTGGATATCTTACCAACAACAATCAACCATTTGAAATTGGTAACTCCCTATTACCAAGGTCTATCATATAACCTCCCAACATCGATCAACCATTTGAAATTGAAACTCTCCAAAGCCAGAAGTTATATCTTCCCAATTCATTTGGTACCACCCCATATCACAACATTGGGTTTATCTGATTATTTAATGCGTCTCCAAAGTTATGATCACATTCCACTAACAATCAAAAAAATCAAACTCTGTAATTCCCTGACACCAGGTACGAAAATACCAATCACCGTTGAATCTGTTGTGTTGCCATCATCATTCAACAAACCACTTTGCACAATACTACAAACTAATCAAGATGATGATCTAAAATAAATAAATAATAACAAAATACTAATGAGTAGAGCTCTATTTATTTGAGTTGATAGAGTAGTAAAAAGAAAGAAAGCTTTATATGATTAATAATCATAAGGATCATTATCAGTTTGAAATTTAATTTATCAATTCATCGAGTGGTTGATTAAATGATTATGGTAAGACCACAGATTTCACTTTACAAGGCAAAGATGCTTTTTGGTCGGTTTATCGGTTGAATGATCCCGATTCAGGTTTATGAGAGGTGGGTCAAAATCAAAAAGCATCTCCTATACTATGTATTATAGTACCACGTGTAACGGAATGAGAGAGTGTTATACTAAAGCTTTGTGGAATACAATTGTATTCTCTGGTTTGAAGGAAATTGGTAATGATTTCCAAATGATTGATTGTTGTTAGTATGATATCCAGTACACATCAAAAACCATTAAAAACATCATTCCACTGTACAAGGTATTTTAGTGTCTGTTGTAATGGAATCACACAGTGTTATACTAGATATGCTTGATGGAAATAGATGATAACTCTGAATACGTATTGAATCATTTAGAACCAATGTTGTCATATGAGGTGGTACTAATTCAATTGGAAATTTAATTGTAGCTTCTTTATCTTAAAATAATGTTTCGATTGAATTCCCTAATGATTGATTGTAGTTGGTGCAATATCCAATACACCATCAGAACAAGACAATGCTAAGTTCTTTAAATTGGGTGGGAACTGTGATGTTGATGTTTTTAATGGTTTTAAATTGGTTTTTAACATCAATTCAGTCAATGACGATGGAAGATTATCATTGAGATCTTGATAGAAATGTAATGTAAAGAGAAAAAAATTATTCCAATCTCCTGACCAATTTGTTACTTTCCATTATAATTGGAGGTGGCAGCGTTGTTAATGTTTTGTGGTGTTAAAGAAAGTATACACACACTCAAGTTTTATTTAATATTTTATAAAGATAAATCTTCATATCCTATATTATAGTTGGTCATTAATTTACTTAATTCGAAGGTTAACTCTGTAAATTCTTTATCTTGTTCTTTTGTCAAAATTTCTATTTCCGACAATTTATCAAGTTTATCACTTTTTTCTTTAACTTGCAATTTTATATTTTTAAAATCTTCTAAATCTTTGGCACTTAAATCAGAAATTATTAATTCAATAAACCTTATGCAACCTCTATTTAAAATATCGACACCTTTTGGAGTGACTTGACGTATATTTAAACAGATAGTTTTCACGTAGTTGAATGGTTTTAAATAGGTAAAACCAGATTTAGCACCATCAGCTTCATGATACAACCCTTCTGCAAACCCAGCATTTTTCTTTGGTTCGATCCTGAAATCATAATCTTCACCTCTTTTAAATGATGGTGGTAAACAAAACATTGAATCTTGAACACATTTTTGTACTATCTTTAATTGTTCCGTATCAACATACAATTCTGAAATGCTTTTTGGATAAATTCCAAAAATTCTAATGGTAACATTTTTTCTTTCAGGAAGAGATATATTAATTGAATTGGAAAAATCAATTAAAGTACCTTTACATTGTGTTAATGGATCAATTTCTGGGATTTGTCTATAACCATTAAGACCCTCTTTCATTTGATCAGGTAACATATTGGCGCCATCAAAACGATAGATAAAAGGTGTTTTTTGTTCCAATGGAACATTGATTGTTGGGGTAGAACCTCTGAGATATTGATCGGGTGCTACTTTGGGTACATTTAATGGTGCAATTACAAGAGGGATTGGATAGATCCATGGGTTTGTATTAAACATTTTACTAGCATTATTGTTATAATATTTGTTTAGCTCTGTTTTACTATTCACAAGGTTACTATAGACAGCAGGTGTAATATTTTTAAGACATTCAACAAGTAAATCATGATATTCTTGTTTAATAGATTTTACTTCCACATCTCCTTCTTTTTCTTTTTTTACTCCTAAAATATAATATTTATCTAAATCAATTTGATACCAAAATGACTTTTTTTAATTATTAATAAATGATATTAATCTATATATAATGAAAAAAATACATACACATAATTGAATAGTAGAAACACATTGAAGTAAGATTGTTTGCATATAGACCTCAATAACGTGATTTGTAAACTTTTGTTTTTTACAAAAGTTACTAATATCATTTGCACTTTCAAAGAGAGAAAGAAATCCAACTCTAATTCTATAGTAGAGATATTAAACTTATTAGTAATTAAATATTTACCATTATTTAACTTTAATCGTACCTTTCTTTACTTGCTTCTGGTACATCAGCAATAACACCTTCATGATCTTGGATTTCTCTTTTAAGAATAACAATATTTTTTTTCATTTGGTCAATTTGATAGATATAACCTTCGAAAAAAGCTTTACATAATTCTTTCCATGTTTCTATTATATTGAAAAAATTAGAATTAGTTTACTCTTTTAAAAATATTTTTTAAACAAAAATACCTTTTTCACTTGCTTTAATTTTATCATCCATTATTTTTACCATTTCTTCTTTAAACTCTGCTAATTTTTTATCTAGATCTTCAACAGTGAGTGTTTTCATTTTTGGATCCTCTGGCCAAAATAAACTAAAAACCTATAAATAAATGATTAGTATGTTTATAGAAAAAAAAATAATAATAATACCTACACTACTAAGAATAGGACCAACAACTGGTACACATTCAATGGCAGCACTAATCATTTGACCAATAAATTCTTTATCAGTAACTAAATCAGTAATGAAACCAAGAGGGTCATTAATGATTTCACCAACCATTTCAATATCTATAATTGAAAATGGATCCTCTTTTAAATCATTAACTACTCCTTCATATTTTTCTTTTACATTTTCTTTTGCTGATTTTTTAAAAGCATCACATTCGGCTTTAAACTTTTTTCCTAATCCTTTTGTCATTATAATCTTATTTTTTATACAAAATATAAATATGATATGATATTAATTAATTTTTAAATCACTAAAGGATGTCAGTCTATTTATATTAAAAAAACAATTTTTTTATTTAAAAATTTTACTAAAATTAATTTTTTTATAAATTTTTAAAATGAATTAATCTAAAAATAAATGCAAGTGTTGTTCCAAAAATACACACAAAGAAAATTCCCTTTTTAAATCAAATGGGAACCTGTTGATTTCCCACTATTCCTTTTTACAATCATATCAAATGAGATTCACTCTTTTTTTTATAAAGATTTATCTTCTTTATAAAACATTAAATAAACCTTGAGAGTGTGAAGAAAGTGTGTACAACCCAACAAAACATTGTACAACAACACTGCCCACCACCCTCCAATTAAAATTGAAAGAAAAAAAATATAGAAATTTTAAAAATTATTTAATTTATTTAACATCTATTTACCACTTAAGAATAAATATCCTTTTCCAACTTTCTTTGTAAAAATCGGTCATTAGAGTATATCTGTCGCCCGACACACCATATCGCGAATGTTGTTCTGAAACTCACTCACCTCATTGGGCATTAATGAGTTCTTTTTAGGAGGTTTGAGTTCTCTGGTAAAATAAAATTTTTTATTTAAATATTTATTGGGAGCTAGTTCCACTTGATACCTTAAAAGGCCTTTTTTAAATAATTGCATTTATTTTAAGCTCTTGCCGAATTAAATTAATTCTATTTTTAAATCATATTATTAGTGCCATTGATGATAATCACCCACATTGAATCAATTGATTTTTTTATAATTCGAACCCCACAAGGAAATGAAAAAAAAAAATTTTGAAAATTTTTGGGGCAGGATTATGATCAAAGATTTCCCACACACTTTATAGGGTTAATTTATTATTATTCTTTCCAAATAGTAACAATAGTAAGAATTAGCAATCTCTTGTAAAATTTTTTTTTAACAGTTTATACAATAGATTTCAAAACTTTTAAAGAACCATCGAATTAGGAATGTCGTTCTGAAAACTCACTCACCTCATTGGGTATCGATGAACGTTCATTATTCATGTTTGGCATCAATGGTTTCCTCGGAAGAAAGCAAAGATATCCTCTCCTTACAAATCTCGAATCTCTAGAGTCTCAACCCCATCTATTCATCGAATGAACAGAAAGTGGCACCCGATATGGTGATGTATTTCTGACAATCTTTACATCTCCATATTGCTCGCTAGTTTTCTGATTGCGGAGTTATTATTCTTCTATTACTAGGGACCTTGTGGAAGAGCAATATAACTATACCATTATAATCACCATAGACGATGCAACACAAGTGCTCGACACCCAAGATATCTATAGAGGCGGCATTGACACGCTGTCTTGCACAGATTTGCAGAGATATGTTAAAAACACTTGAAAGTTGAAGGCTTACCAGATTCAGTGACAATGTTAAAAGTGCCCTTACTAACTTTTCTTGCGGCACTGGTAACAAAGAATATCAGGTTTCTAAAGATAAAATAACAAAAGTTACAATAGAGATAGATGTGGTTCCACTAATTATAGAATATCTGTGGATAGATTTTAAGCTTAAAATAAATGCAATTAAATAAAAAAGGCTTTTAAGGTCACATACAAGTGGAAATAGGTTTTATAAATATTAAAGAAATGTATATTTTATTTTAACAGAGAACTCATAAAAAAGCTCCATCAGTGGGTGTTTAATTAATTTATTATTATTATTATTATTATTATCTCCAAATAGTAACAAAAGTATTAGGATTGGTTAATTGCTGGAGTTTCAATACCAACGGATCATATACAGATTTCATCAAATCTTTTTATAAATGAACGTTCATCGATACCCAATGAGGTGAGTGAGTTTTCAGAACAACATTGGCCAAATCGTGTGTAGGTAGACAGCGATGAATAGAGTGTAAAGATACACTCGAATGAACAGAGAGTGGCACGCCGATATTGCTAGCAATTTTAAATCATCATTGGTGGTGTCTATCTTCTATTAGTACAGGTACCTGATGTAAGAGCAATTAAGGTGGATCACGTGGCTTGGGAAACAACTTTACATTGTGTTTGCATCATTTATGATTGTGCTCTCTCCATAACTGTTTGGCTCTATAAAGTGTCTCAAGTATTTTCGACATCTCTGTAAATCTGTGCAATACCACGATGTCATTGCCCCCTTTGACAGTTATATTAAGAAATTTGGAAAATAATATTTATTCTTAGGTAGTATATAGATATTAAATAAATTAAATATTGATTATAATTTCTTTATTATTTCATGAAAAAAACCATTCCAATACCTCACCCATTTTTTCGTTCAATTATAATTGGAGGGTGGTGGGCAGCTGTTGTTGCACAATGTTTTGTAGGGCCCTTTCAAAGAAAGTGTGTGTACTCTCTCAATTTTTCTTTAATATTTTATAAAAAAGATAAATCTTCCAATTCTAGGTTGATTATGGCCATTAATTTATCTAATTCTGAATTTAACTCACAAAACTCTTTGTCTTGGTCTTTTTTGAAAGTTTCAATTTTGAAAAATTTATCAAGTTTATATTTTTTTTCTAATTTGTTATTTTTTATTTTTAGTGTCTTGTATATCTTAGGCACTGACATCTGAAATGATTAATTCAATAAACTTGATGCAACCCCTTTTTGAAGCATGATCAGGTCCTTTAGATACTTGACATACATTAAAACTGATAGTATTCACATTCATATATGGTTTTAAATATGTAAAACCAGAAATAGCACCATTAGGTCCAAGATAGAATTCCTCTGCAAACCTACCAATTAGCATTTTATCGAATTTGCAAGCTTTAAAACTTTTACTATTACTTTTAAAAGATGGTGGTAAACAAAACATTGATTCTTCAACACATTCTTGTTCTTGTAAAGTTTTGTCCTTAACAAAAGACAATTTTGAAATGCTTTTTGGATAAATTCCAAAAATTCTAATGGTTACATTATTTCTTTCAGGAAGAGATATATTAATTGAATTGTAATGATGAATTAAAGTACCCTTACATTTTGTTAATGGATCAATTTCTGGGATTAGTCTATAACCACTAGTAGCCTCTATTCTTTGTTCAGGTAACATATTGGCACCATCAATACGATAGATAAAAGGTGTTTTTCGTTCCAATGGAATATTGATTGTGGGGGTAGAACTTACCAGATGGAAATCAGTTGCAACTCTGGGTACATTTAATGGTGCAATTACAAGAGGGATGGGATAGATCCATGGGTTTGTATTAAACATTTTACTAGCATTATTGTTATAATATTTGTTTAGCTCTGGTTTTTCATCCACAAGGTTTTTATGGACAGCAGGTGTAATATTTTTAAGACATTCAACAAGTAAATCATGATATTCTTGTTTAATAGATTTTACTTCCACATCTCCTTCTTTTTCTTTTTTTACTCCTAAAATATAATATTTATCTAAATCAATTTGATACCAAAATGACTTTTTTTTTTAATTTATTAATAAATGATATTAATCTATATGTAATGAAAAGAATACTTACACATAATTGAATAGTAGAAACACATTGAAGTAAAATTGTTTGCATATATATCTCAATAACATGATTAGTAAAATTTTGTTTTTTATTTGCACTTTCATTAAGAGAAAGAAAATTAACTCTAATTCTATAGTAGAGATATTAAACTTATTAGTAATTTTAAATCTAAGATCGTTTAACTTTAACAGTACCTTTCTTTAGTTGCTTCTGGTACATCAGAAATAACACCTTTATGATCTTTGATTTCTTTTTTAAGAATAGAGCTTAAAATAAATGCAATTAACTAAAAAAGGCTTTTAGGTCACACAAGTGGAAATAATAAAATAAGTTAAATATAAAAGAAATGGAATTTTATTTTACGGAGATCTCATAAAAAAGGACCTAAAAAGAGCTTTCATTTTTCATTAAAGATTCATATTCTTGAACAATTTTTTGCTCTTGATCAGAAACAGGTTCCTCCTCAATAATGATCTTTTCATAGATCTCCTCAGCTTTTTTTCTCTTTTCATTTAAAATTTTTTCATTGGCTTCTCTTTCTTGAATATCTTGTTGAGATGGATCAGTTATGATAACCTCTATAAATTTAATGCAAGACCAACTGTTATTTTCTTGAGAAATATCAATCGAACAAAGTTGAACATTTTTAAGCATCTTGGAAACACAAGAAAAACCAGATGTAGCACCATTTGATTCAAGATATTGGTTTTGTTTTTCTAAAATTTCATCTTGATTAAGTCCAGATTCATAAGATTTTGGTTTTTTAAACATTACTGGTAAACATGGTACAGATTGTTGGACACTTTCCAATTTTGATGAACCAACTTTTAAATGTTGAACACCTTTGGGATAAACTCCAAAAATTCTCACCATAATATTTCTTTTGGTTGTCAATTTGATTTTAATGTTATTTTCAACATTTAAAAATGTACCATAACAACTGGTTAAAGGATCAAGTTTTGGAATTGGTCTATATTGGTCTACTCCGAGTTTTGGTAACATATTTAAACCATCAATACGATAAATAAAAGGACCTGGTGCATCTGTTGGGATAGTTAAAATGGGTACACCGTATTCTATATCTGTCGTTGGTAATCTTGGTTTGTCCAATGGAGCAACGATGAGAGGAATAGAGTAGAGCCACATATCAGAAAACAACATTGTTTTAGCACTATCAAAATAAAACTTGTTTAATGGTTCTTTATCTTGATTTAAATTATCATAGATTGGTTTGTTTATAGTTTTTAAACAATCAACCATTAAATTATGATAATGTTGTCTGAGAGATATTTGATCTTTTCCTAGACCCAATACAAATGATTTTTCTAAATCTAATTGATACCAAAATGTCTATTATTATTACATTTGATAATAATAAATTAATATATATATATATATATATATCTATAACAATAATTAAAACTTACATTTAATTGATTAATACATATAGATTGTAAAAGAACTGATTGCATATAGATATCAATAAATTCATTTAAATTTTTTTGTTGTTTACAAAACTCGGCAATTTGATATGAACTTTGATAAAGTGAAATAAAACCATCTCTAATACTTTTAAAAGTGTTAAAAAATAGAATTCTTTTTC